>MDKI01242467.1:0-32158 GCA_005239505.1 Nicotiana paniculata | reverse complement strand
AATTAGGGATTTTGGGTAGTGTTAGGGCTTTGGGAATTTTGGGTAATTCAACCTCAATTTGGGATCGGATTTCAAAACAAATTATATATTTGAACTCGTGGGGGTATGGGTGATCGGGTTTTGGTCTGAGCCTCGTGTTTTGACCAAGCGGGCCCGGGGTCGAATTTTGGTGTTTTTGAAAGAATGATGGGAAATGCATATTTAGGCTTTGGGATTGAATTATTGAGTCATTATTGATATTGTTGAGTTGATAATTTCTAGATACTATCGTTTCGGAGTTGGATTCGAGAGGGAAAGAAGTGCTAGAGGCTTGATTGGATTCTTGGAATCGAGGTAAGTGTTTGGCCTAACCCTAGATTGAGGGAATAGGTGTTGAGTCATATGTGCTACGTGTTTTTATCATGTTCAATGTATAGGTGAGGTGACGAGTACCTATACCTTGTTGTCAAGCATGCCTGTGAGTCATATCTTATGGTATATGAGTTTTTTTCTTCGATATCCATTGTATTATGAGGTAGTTTCTTTTTTGGAGATTATTCAATTGTTGGGAATACTGAGTTGTGAACATTGTTTATTAGTTGTTCGGTTGAGGATGAGTTTGGTATGTTGTACGTTCAGTGAGATTGGTTATAGCTGAGTCCCTTGCTGGGACGGTGATATTTCTGTTATTGTTCCCTTGCCAGGATGTTGTAAATAATGTTTTGTATTGTTGTTCTTCCTTGCCAAATTATTATTCTGATCATTGTTGGTTAAGGAAGAGTGTAAAGAACGAAGGGTGATGTCGTGCCATGATTTATATTAAAAGCACGAAGGTTAATGTTGTGCCGATATAATAAGGTAAAAGCACGAAGGGTGATGCCGTGCCATGATTATATTAAAAGCACGAAGATTAATGTCATGCCGATATTGTGAGGTAAAAGCTCAAAGGGTGATGCCGTGCACTTGTTTTGGTGAGGATGAGAGTAAAGCACGAAGGGTGATTCCGTGCACTTGTTTTGGTGAGTATGATAGTAAAGTACGAAGGTGATGTCGTGCACTTGTCTTGGTGAGAATGAGAGTAAAGCACGAAGGGTGATGTTGTGCACTTGTTTATTCCCTATTCTATTCTGATACTAGACGGTTGTCTTGTTCTGTTACTCAATAAGTGTTTTTCCCCTTTGTACCCTGGCATGTTCTTCCCGTATTTGTACATAACTATTTACTTCTTGTCGTTATTCTATTATATATTATTGAAATCCACAAGTGTTTATAAATTTTTCGTGTCCTAGCCTCGTCACTACTTCGCCGAGGTTAGGCTCGGCGCTTACTCAGTACATGGGTTCGGTTGTACTGATGCTATACCTGCACTTCTTTATGTTGTGCAGATTACGGTACCGGACCTGGTGGACAGTGTTCGAGGGAGTATCCTTCAGTCCACAGGCGACACTAAGGTAGTCCTGCAGGCGTCCGTAGACCTTGTCGCACCTCCTATCGCATTCCTCTTTATTTCTGTCTTCTCTTGTATTTCTGAGACAGTTGCATTGCTTTTGTTCAGACTTTGTTTTTAATAAAAATCTTAGATTGTTCGTGAAAATTGTGACACCAGTTCAAGGGGTATGTTTAAGGAAATTTCGTAAGATTTATTATCTAAGTTGTTGGATTTCTTATCTTCCGCATTCTTATTTCTATTTGTTCTTGTATTTCATTTTTGTTCTTTTATGCTAAATAACAAAGGAATAAATCTGAATAACCAGTAACGTTGGCTTGTCTATCGGGTTCAATGTCAGACGCCATCACGGCCTGAAGGTAGGATTTCGGGTCGTGACAAGTTGGTATTAGAGCACTAGGTTGCTTAGGTCTCACAATTCATGGACAAACTTTTAGAGTCTGAGGGATCGGTACGGAGACGTCTGGACTTATCCCCTAGAGGCTACAAGGTTAGGAATAACTTCACATTTTTTCTTCTCTGTCGTGCGGTTTGAGTTCTAAATGCTAACTGATTTTCTATTATATTCTCTCGCAGATGGCCAGAATGCGTGCTTCCTCATCTTCTGATCAGCAACACGATCCTCCTGTTACAGCTCCTGCGAGGGGCCGAGGCCATGCTAGAGGCCGAGGCAGAGCTAGGGATCAGCCCAGAGCAGCAGCACCAGTGGAGGACCCACAGGTAGACTTTGCCGGTGAGGTCCCTGCTCAGGCAGTTCCAGTTGGACCAGCTCAGGTCCCGAAGGGGTTCATTACCACCCCGGTTCTTCAGGACGCTCTGGTCCATTTAGTGGGCCTTATGGAGAGCGTGGCTCTGGCTAATCTTCTTCCTACTGCACCATCTGTATCTCAGGCTGGGAGAGGGACCCAGACTCCTGCTACCCGCACACCAGAGCAGCTAGCTCCGCAATTCCAGAATCCAGCACCTCAGGCAGCTAGAGCAGCTCAGCCGGGTTTTGTGGCACAGACAGTTGAGGGGGAAGCCATGTCTGCCGATGCTTTGTGGAGGTTGGATCGGTTCACCAAGCTATTTTCTACTACATTTACTGGTGCATCATCAGAGGATCCCTAGGATTTCTTGGACAGTTGCTATGAGGTTCTTCGGAACATGGGCATTGTGGAGTCCAATGGAGTTTATTTTGCTACATTCCGTCTTTTTGATACGCCAAGACTTGGTGGAGGGATTATTGCTTGACCAGGCCAGTTGGGTCTGCACCATTGACTTGGGCTCAATTCTCCGAGTTGTTCATGGAGAAGTTTCTACCAGTTACTCAAAGGGAGGGTCTTCAGAGGCAGTTTGAGTGCCTCCTGCAGGGATCTATGACTGTTACACAGTATGAGACCAGGTTCATTACTTTGGCCTGACATGCTATCATGTTACTCCCCACTGATCATGAGAGAGTGAGGAGGTTTATTGAGGGTTCAGCTCGGCCTATTAGACTCTAGATGGCCAGAGAGATAGGTACTGATATTTCATTCCAGGAGGCGGTCAATGTGGCAAGGCGTATTGAGATGGTCTTATCACAGGGCAGTGGTTAGGGGTCGTACAAAAGACCTCGCTATTCTGGTCAGTTCAGTGGTGCCTCATCTGGAGGCAGAGATTCTTTTGGCAGAGGTCATCCTCCTAGGCCATTCCAGTCGGCGCTTCAGGTATTCCGTAGTGCACCTTCAGCCCCTGTCAGTGCACTGCCGCTTCAGAGCTTCCAGGGTTGTTATTCTGGTCGATAGGGTCAGTTTCATGGCCACCAGCCTCAGCAGCAGAGAGCTTGTTACTCTTGTGGTGATCCAGGGCACATTGCTAGGTATTTCCCTCGAGCTTCTAGTAGTTCTCAACATCAGGGTCTCGTGCTATGATTCCCGCACTAGGTGCACCCCTACCCCCTCAGCCAGTTAGGGGTGGAGGTCGAGGGGCCAGAGGTGCAGGTCAGACTCATAGAAGTGGGGGGACAGGACACGAGAGGTAGAGGTCAGCCCGCAGTAGGTCGACCAAGAGATGTTCAGATCGGAGGGGCTCAGCCCCCCTGCTATGCTTTTACTGCCAGGCCTGATGCTGAGGCTTCTGATACAGTTATTGCAAGTACGGTTTCAGTTTGTAGCCGAGAGGCTTCGGTGTTATTTGATCCGGGTTCTACATTCTCCTATGTGTCTTTATATTTTGCCCCTTATTTGAGTATGCCTCGTGATTCCTTGAGTACTGTTATGCATGTGTCTACACCGGTAGGTGATTCTTTAGTACTAGATCGAGTCTACCGCGCTTGCTTAGTAGTCATGGGTGGTCTGGAGAGGCTGATATTTTGCTTCTGGATATGGTCGACTTCGATGTTATATTGGGGATGGATTGGTTATCCCCCTATTATGCTATTCTGGACTGTCATGCCAAGACAGTGACCTTGTCTTTGCTAGGGTTGCCTCGCTTGGAGTGGAAGGGAACTCCTAGTCATTCCTCTAGTAGAGTTATTTCTTATATGAAGGCTCGGCGCATGGTCGAGAAGGGTTGTTTGAGGCGAGCTTTCAGAAGCTCAAGATAGCCTTAACCACAACACCAGTGTTAGTTTTGCCATAGGTTCAGGATCGTATATCGTGTATTGTGATGCTTCACGGGTTGGGCTTGGTGCAGTGTTGATGTAGGATGGCAAGGTTATAGCCTATGCTTCTCGTGAGTTGAAGGTTCATGAAAAGATCTATCCAGTTCATGACTTAGAGTTAGCAGCTATTGTGAATGCATTGAAGATTTGGAGACATTATTTGTATGGTGTTCCATGTGAGGTGTTCATAGATCGTAAGAGCTTACAGTATCTTTTCAAATAGAAGGAGTTGAACATGAGGCAGAGGATATGGTTAGAGTTCTTGAAGGATTATGATATTACCATTCTTTATCATCCGGGGAAGGCCAATGTAGAGGCCGATGCTTTGAGCCGGAAGTCAACCAGTATGGGTAGTCTTGCCTATTTATCAGTCGGAGAGCAACCTCTTACTTTGGATGTTCAGGCTTTAGCCAATCGATTTGTGAGATTGGAGGTTTCTGAGACTGGCAGTGTTTTGGACCAGACCGTGGCCCGTTCTTCATTGCATGACCGTATTCGGGCCAGGCAGTATGATGATCGCCATTTATATGTTCTTAGAGATAGAGACAGGCACGGAGATGCCAAGCAGGTTACGATTGATGTTGAGGGAGTTTTGAGGATGCAGGGTCAGATTTGTGTACCTGATGTGGGTGGTATTCGTGAGTTGATACTTCAGGAGGCCCATAGTTCCCGGTATTCTATTCATCTGGGCGCCGCAAAGATGTACCAGGACTTGCGGCAGCACTATTGGTGGCGGAGGATGAAGAAGGATATTGTAGTTTATGTAGCTCGGTGCTTGAACTGTCAACAGGTTAAGTACGAGCACAAGAGACCCGATGGTTTGATGCAGCAGATTCAGCTTCCCTAGTGGAAGTGGGAACATATCACCATGGACTTTGTAGTTGGAATCCCACGGACTCAGAGGATGGCTGATGCAGTATGGGTCATTGTGGATAGGCTGACCAAGTCAGCGCACTTCATTCCAATATCAGTTTCATATTCAGCAGAGAAGTTGGAAAAGATCTATATGAGAGAGATTGTTAGACTGCATGGTGTGACCATATCTATTATATCATACCGAGGTACTTGGTTTACCTCCCATTTCTGGAGAGTATTTCAGCGAGAGTTGGGCACACAGATCGATTTGAGCATAACATTTCATCCTCAGACGGGCGGGCAGTCCGAGCGTACTATTCAGATTTTGGAGGATATGTTGCGAGCTTGTGTTACTGACTTTGGACATTCATGGGACCAGTTCTTGCCTTTAGCTGAGTTCGCCTACAATAACAGCTATCAGTCGAGCATTCAGATGGCTCCGTATGAGGCGTTGTATGGTAGACGGTGTCGGTCTCCAGTCGGATGGTTTGAGCTGGGAGAGGCTAGATTGTTGGGTTCTGAGTTAGTCCAGGATGCCTTGGACAAGGTGAAGATCATTTAGGATAGACTTCGTACAACTCAGTCCAGGGAGAAGAGTTATGCGGATCGCAGAGTTCGAGATTTGGCATTTATGATAGGCGACCGGGTATTTCTTTGGATGTCGCTCATGAAGGGCGTGATGAGATTCGGAAAGAAGGGAAAGTTGAGCCCTAGGTACATTGGTCCATTTGAAATTCTGGACAAGGTGGGAGGGGTGGCCTACATACTTGCCTTGCCACCTAGTTTGTCAGTCGTGCATCCGGTATTTCACGTGTCTATGCTCCGGAGGTACATTTGCGGACCCATCTCATATACTTGACTTTAGAGGTGTCCAGTTGGACAAGGATTTGTCTTATGAGGAGGAGCCGGTGGCCATATTAGATCGGCAGGTGCGACAATTGAGATTGAAGAGTTATCATTCGATTCGTGTTCAGTGGAGAGGTCAGCTTGTTGAGGCAGCTACTTGGGAGTCCGAGCCCGATATACGGAGCCGTTATCCCCACCTTTTCCCCGATTCAGGTAATTTTCTATGTCCGTTCGAGGACGAACGGTTGTTTTAGAGGTGGAGATTGAGATGAACCAAAAGGTCATCTTGTGTAATTTAGCAGAAACTGTGTTTCGAGGCCCCGAAAGCCTCCGTTAATGTCACCTCAATGTGCGTGCGCAGCCCGAGCGCGTAGCCGGGAAGTCTTTATGTGCAATTGTGTTGAATAGTTGAATTTATGATAATTAATGAAACAAAGTTGACTTTGGTCAACATTTTTGGTAAACGAACCCGGACCCGTGATTTGATGGTCCCGGAAGGTCTCTAGGAAAATATGGGATCTGGGCGTATGCCCGGAATCGAATTCCGAGGTCCCAAGTCCGAGAAATGAATTTTTAAAGAAAAATATTTTCTGAAAATAAGAAAGACTTTTGAAAATGAATTTTGATGTGAAATCTATGTTACCGAACCCGTATTATGGTTCCAATGCCCGGAACAGGTTCAGTATGTATTATATGAGTTATATGTAAAATTTGGAAAGAAACGGACTTGGTTTGACGTGTTTCGGATCAAGATTGGAGAATTTAGAAGTTTATGAAGTTTGAGGAAATTCTATGGATTTTTGAGTTTAATTCATTGTTTTGATGTTATTTTGATGGTTATAATACTGGGATAAGTTCTTAGGATGATTTTGAGACCGTGTGTATATTTGGTTTTGAGCCCCGAGGGCTCGGGTGAGTTCCGGGTAGGTGTCGGGGGTGCAAAAGAGTTGGAAAATCTGGTGTGTTGTGTTGTTTATGGTGTCCAGTCATTTCTTCTCCGCGATCACGGTGTGTTGCACGCGATCGCGATGTGTATTTTGGGAAGGGGGTCACTTTGCTCTGCGCGATCAAAAAGAGCTGAGTGCGAACGCGGCGCCTCAGGGTTTAGCTCTACGCGATCGCAATCCCTCGTTCGTGATCGCGTAAGTCTCTTGTGGGGGTTGGGGGCTGGACAGCAATTTGTTATACGCGAACGTGGTCTCTCATTCACGATCGTGTGGGTCCGCGTTCTGGTCCTCTGCGATCGCAATCCCTTATTCGCGATCGCCTAAGTATGAAACCAGTACTCTCCGTGATCGCGTAGAGTAAATTCGCCCAGTGATTTATAAAGTTCAAAAACAGAATAGTTATGGGATTCTTCTCATTCTTCACCTTTTTCTTCTTCTCCAAACCCCATTGAAGACCTCCAATCCATTTTCTCCTCCATAGCCATTTGGGTAAGTTGTTCCTAATACCAATTTCTTCCACTTTCCTTCCCTAGTCACTAGAATCTAGGCCTAAAATCCTAAAATCAAAGTAGAAATTAGGGATTTTGGGTAGTGTTAGGGCTTTGGGAATTTTGGGTAATTCAACCTCAATTTGGGGTCGGATTTCAAAAAAAATTATATATTTGAACTCGTGGGGGTATGGGTGATCGGGTTTTGGTCTGAGCCTCGTGTTTCGACCAAGCGGTCCCGGGGTCAAATTTTGGTACTTTTGAAAGAATGATGGGAAATGCATATTTAGGCTTTGAGATTGAATTATTGAGTCATTATTGATTTTTTTGAGTCGATTATGTCTAGATACTATCGTTTCAGAGTTGGATTCGAGAGGGAAAGCAGTGCTAGAGGCTTGATTGGATTCTTGGAATCGAGGTAAGTGTTTGGCCTAACCCTAGCTTGAGGGAATAGGTGTTGAGTCATACGTGCTACGTGTTATTATCATGTTGAATGTATAGGTGAGGTGACGAGTACCTATACCTTGTTGTCAAGCATGCCCGTGAGTCATATCTTATGGTATGTGTTTTTTTTCTTCGATATCCACTATATTATGAGGTAGTTTCTATTTTGGAGATTATTCAATTGTTGGGAATATTGAGTTGTGAACACTGTTTATTAGTTGTTCGGTTGAGGATTATTTTGTTAGTTGTATGTTCAGTGAGATTGGTTAGAGCTGGGTCCCTTACCGGGACGGTGATATTTTTGTTATTGTTCCCTTGCCGGGATGTTTTAAATAATGTTTTGTATTGTGGTTCTTCCTTGCCAAATTGTTGTTCTGATCATTGTTGGGTAAGGAAGAGTGTAAAGCACGAACGGTGATGTCGTGAAAGCACGAAGGTTAATGTCGTGCCGATATAGTGAGGTAAAAGCACGAAGGGTGATGCCGTGCCATGATTATATTAAAAGCACGAAGGTTAATGCCGTGCCGATATTGTGAGGTAAAAGCACGAAGGGTGATACCGTGCACTTGTTTTGGTGAGTATGAGAGTAAAGAACGAAGGGTGATGTCGTGCACTTGTTTTGGTGAGTATGAGAGTAAAGCATGAAGGGTGATGTCGTGCACTTGTCTTGGTGAGAATGAGAGTAAAGCACGAAGGGTGATGATGTGCACTTGTTTATTCCCTATTTTGTTTTGATACTAGACAGTTGTCTTGTTCTGTTACTCAATAATTGTTTTTCCCCTTTGTACCCTAGCATGTTCTTCCTGTATTTGTACTTAACTGTTTACTTCCTGTCATTATTTCTATTATATATTAGTGAAATCCATAGGTGTTTATTAATTTGTCGTGTACTAGCCTCGTTACTACTTCGCCGAGGTTAGGCTCGGCACTTACTCAGTACATGGGGTCGGTTGTACTGATGCTACACCTGCACTTCTTTATGTTGTGCAGATTACGATACCGGACTTGGTGGACATTGATCGACGGAGTGTCCTTCAGTCCACAGGTGACACTGAGGTAGTCTTGCACGCGTCCGCAGGCCTTGGCGTCACCTCCTATCTCATTCCTCTTTATTTCTGTCTTCTCTTGTATTTCTGAGATAGTTGCATTGCTTTTGTTCAGACTTTGTTTTTAGTAAAAATCTTAGACTATTCGTGAAAATTGTGACACCAGTTCTAGGGGTATGTTTAAGGAAATTTCGTAAGATTTATTATCTAAGTTGTTGGATTTCTTATCTTCCGCATTCTTATTTCTATTTGTTCTTGTATTTCATTGTTTTTTCTTTTATGCTAAATAACAAAGAAATAAATCAGAATAATCAGTAACGTTGGCTTGTCTAGCGGGTTTAACGTTAGACGCCATCACGGACTGAAGGTAGGATTTCGGGTCGTGATAAGTTGGTATCAGAGCACTAGGTTGCTTAGGTCTCACAATTCATGGACAAACTTGTAGAGTCTGAGGGATCGGTACGGAGACGTCCGCACTTATCCCCTAGAGGCTGCAAGGTTAGGAATAACTTCACATTTCTTCTTCTCTGTCGTGCGGTTTGAGTTCTAAATGCTAACTGATTTTCTATTATATTCGCTCGCAGATGGCGAGAATACGTGCTTCCTCATCTTCTGATCAGCAACCCGATCCTCCTGTTGCAGCTCCTGCGAGGGGCCAACGCTGAGGCTGAGGCCGTGCTAGAGGCCGAGGCAGAGCTAGGGATCAGCCCAGAGCAGCAGCACCAGCGGAGGACCCACAGGTAGACTTTGCCGGTGAGGTCCCTGCTCAGGCATTTCCAGTTGGACAAGCTCAGGTCCCAGAGGGGTTCGTTTCCACCCCGGTTCTTCAGGATGCTCTGGTCTATTTAGTGGGCCTTATGGAGAGCGTGGCTCAGGCTGGTCTTCTTCCTACTGCACCAGCCGTCTCTCAGGCTGGGGGAGGGACCCAGACTCCTGCTACCCGCACACCAGAGCAGCTAGCTCCGCAGTTCCAGACTCCAGCACCTCAGGCAGCTGGAGCAGTTCAGCCGGGTTTTGTGGAACAGAGAGTTGAGGGGGAAGCCATGTCTGTCGATGCTTTGTGGAGGTTGGATCGGTTCACCAAGCTATTTTCTACTACATTTACTGGTGCATCATCAGAGGATCCCAGGATTTCTTGGACAGTTGCTATGAGGTTCTTCGGAACATGGGCATTGTGTAGTCCAATGGAGTTGATTTTGCTACATTCCGTATTATTGGTACCGCCAAGACTTGGTGGAGGGATTATTTCTTGACCAGGCCAGCTGGGTCTGCACCATTGACTTGGGCTCAGTTCTCCGAGTTGTTCATGGAGAAGTTTCTACTAGTTACTCAAAGGGAGGGTCTTCGGAGGCAGTTTGAGCGCCTCCTGCAGGGATCTATTACCGTTACACAGTATGAGTCCAGGTTCATTACTTTGGCCTGAAATGCTATCATGATACTCCCTACTGATCGTGAGAGAGTGAGGAGGTTTATTGAGGGTCTAGCTCGGCATATTAGACTCTAGATGGCCAGAGAGATAGGTACTGATATTTCATTCCAGGAGGCGGCCAATGTGGCCAGGCGTATTGAGATGGTCTTATCATAGGGCAGTGGTCAGGGGTCTGACAAAAGACCTCGCTATTCCGGTCAGTTCAGTGGTGCCTCATCTGGAGGCAGAGATTCTTTTGGCAGAGGTCATCCTCCTAGGGCATTCCAGTCGGCGCTTCAGGTATCCCGCAGTGCACCTTCAACCCATGTCAGTGCATCGTCGCTTCAGAGCTTCTAGGGTGGTTATTCTGGTCGATAGGGCCAATTTCAGGGCCAGCAGCCTCAGCAGCAGAGGGTTTGTTACTCTTGTGGTTATCCAGGGCACATTGCTAGGTATTTCCCCCGAGCTTCTAGTAGTTCTCAGCATCAAGGTCTCGTGCTATGATTCCCGCACTAGGTGCACCCCCACCCCCTCAGCAAGCTAAGGGTGGAGGTCGAGGTGCCAGAGGTGGAGGTCAGACTCATAGAGGTGTCGGACAGGCCACGAGAGGTAGAGGTCAGCCCGCAGTAGGTCGACCCAGAGATTTTCAGATCAGAAGGGCTCAGCCACGGTGCTAGGTTTTTCCTGCCAGGCCTGATGCTGAGATTACTTGTTTGCATTCTTGGAATGTTGCATGCATAAAAGAAAACTTAAGATTTTTACCTGGATATATATGGTTGAAAATTGCTCCTTACATTCAGAGGCGGACCCAGGATTTGAGCACAATGGGGGCACCACTGTATGCTAATCACTAGCGCTAAAATTCGGTGTGCAACTCTTTGAAAACTTAGCGATTATATAACTTATCATCCAAGTATTATTAAAAAAAATTCTAATGTTCTAGAGAAAGAGAGATTTCTTCGCAAAATGGGTGTTATGTGAAGAGAAGGAATAAAATCAATTAAGTTGACTATTGTGTAGTAGTACTAAACTATAAATAAATCCAAAAAAAATATAAAAGTAAAAAAAAAAAGCAAATTGCTATTAAATATATATTACATTGTATTCAAAGAACCAAAAAGTTAATTAAGTTGAGTATTATGTATTAGTCCTAAATTATAATTGAATTCAAAAAAAAAAGAGATAAAAGTAAAAGATAAAGCAATTTGCTATTAAATATAAATTACATTATACTCAATAAATAAAAATAGAAAGGAGGAGAAAAAAGGTAAACGTGGATTTCGAACCTAAATTACCAACAAAAAGTGCCCAAATCAACCAGTTATCTCATCTACCTCTATTTCTGGGGCACACTTAAAATGTTCAAGCGATCCCATATATATATGTACAAATATGTATATACAAGCTTTTTATCGAGGCTAACAGGTCACTTAACCCCTCAACCCACCAAGTAGGTCCGCCTCTGCTTACACCGCTAAATAAGGAATAATGGTGGAGTTTGAGAACAAATTGAAATCATCTCTTGACATATTTTACTAGGTTCTCTGGAGTGGATTTGGATTAGGGCTTGGAAAATTGGATGAGGGAAGAGAAGAGAGGAGAAAAGAGAGAAACACACCGGAAAAGGGAAATAATGTTGATTGGTAGTTATTGTATTAAAGAACAGCAAACTGTTACGATGTAATTTTTGCGGCACTTACCTTTTTACGCTTCTGTGTTTTAAGGATATCCGACTGTCTGCATAAGAAATCACAAATTTAGTACACCATCCTCACAAGTGAAAGTTCACATAATGTTAAAGCTGGAATGAAAAGGTAATACACTACCAAGTCATTTCATTTATTTTCCTAAAATATTTCATATGCTTTCATAATAAAGGCGGCACCTTCTTTTCAAGTAGTTGCATGTCGAGAAGTGTTCAAAAATGGATTTTCTACTACGCTTGCCGACACAGGGGCCTTTAAGTTTTTCCTTTGCCTTTGTGTGTTCTGAAAGATTAGCATGGGCAGCTAGACATAGTCTAAAAGTTGTTGAGTAGGCTGGCTATGGCTTGTGAGATAAGAACACGACTTCAACCTGCAAGCCTTTCAGTTTTCATTGAACTCATATGTGTTCACTTTGCTCCATTATATCGTCCCCTCTATATCTTTCTATTTTTCAATTTATGTCTCGATTATCCACTGTGAAATCTCCAGCTGGCATATAGAAATAGTTTATCTATCTTTGTTTGGATCTTTGAATGGGCAACTAGTAACTTATTTTAGGATATCATTTACTTGATTTGTAAAAAGGAAACGAGCATACTTTATACCTAATTAACCAAAACAAGCTTAGCTAATTATCTCATTGTCTTCTTCCAATCCATCGGCGAAACATCCAATCTATCTATGAAGCTTTATCTAGAATCTATTTGTTATTTAGGTACTTTGTTGGTGCAATTTGTTGAATTCCATTATCTTCTCCACTCTCTGATGAGCTGTTGTTGTTATCTGCTAGATTTTGTTTCTATTCTTTTCAGTTGGTAACAAGTTTTGTGAAGGCCAATCAATTTTTGGCAAAAAAATAAAGTATTGCAATTTTCTACTTCTTAGCTTTTTCACCTTTTGATCCATTAGTTCAAATTGATTCTTTGCAAAGTTTGACAATACATGCTTAAAATGATTTTAAAGTTCTTTTGAAACATCATACTGCCTTATCTTGATGAAGCGCAAGGTACAGTCCCTAATTTGTTCGTGCACTTTTGCTTACTAATTTGACCTGTCGTGAGCGTTAAATCACACTAGATTAAATTTGTTTTCCAGGAAAAGCGTAGATAATAACTACAACTCCGATAAATAACAAAATTTTCCCATATCAACATGTAAAAGAGCAATTCTAAATGTTTACTCAAATATCATTTGGTTTGAATATCAAGAGGCAAAAGTGATAAGTATTTAAACCTATCAAAAACAACAACAAATGCTTAACAACATATAGTCCTATCGTGCTGCTTGAGATCTGCAATTTGGTCTCTTTGTTCTGGGTCGCTGTTTTTCGAGTATTCGTTCGTTCTTTCAATGCCTTCTCCAAGTAAGTTAACTGACTATGTTTCTAGTTCCTCTTTATTTTTGAGTTCCACTGCTCCTGGATTGTATACATGTCAGTTATCCTCTTGAAATTTCTTATGATTATTATATTTTCTTCAGTCCATCACTGACAAAGCTTAGTTCCATTTATTTGTTTGTCTTCGCTTAGATATTAGCTTATTTTTCCTGAGAAAAGCTGAAATTCAATGAAAGAACTAAGACTTCTTCACCATTTCAAATTCTATTTTCATTATGGTGCTAAGTTATATATTTGCAGTGGCTGGAAATATTTAAGCAACTCTTACAAATTTCTCTATCCTCTTTTCTCTTTAACTTTGGATGGTACTGTGCCTATTCCTCAGATTCTCAAGCTACTCAGGATCTTACTTGAAAAGAAGCAAGTCATATATGCCTGACCTTGTGTTCCAGTGACTTCATATTTTGCTGAATTGTCACTTCATATATCACAAATATGTTCATTTAACAACAGGAATTCTTTGGTGTTCTTACTCTGCTGCTCGATCCTTTTTGCAGCATCAACAAAGGTAAATTTATAATTCTAAATTTTTTGATTAATTTCTGGTAATTTTTTATTAACTTTTAAATTCCCTCTTTCTTTACACTTCCTGATGGTGAGTTGGTGTTTATTAAGGATTCCACAGTCATTTAGAGCTGCGAGGAGTACTTCAGTTCTTCAGCTTCAAGACCCCATTCTCCTACTACTACTCAGAAGAGTGGTGATGTTGAAAACGAAAAGAGAGAAAATGCACCTTCATTGGATTTGAATATTGCCGCTGGGATCAAGTTCATTGATCACACAAGAACTAGAATGGGCTATCATTTTAGTTCAGCAACCAAGTTTAGCCGTATCCTTTAATGTTCTTTTTCTAAGTAAGCTTCACTTGTAATGTTTTACCAAACTTAATTAAAAAAATACCTTCTTGCTCTAAGGTTGTCTATCAACCAAGGTTAATTTGGTTAAGCTGTTTGTCATTTAAAAAACTTTGAAATGCTCTACGGTCTGCTGCTCTCTATCTATCCTTATTTTTAGATGCCCATGTGGATCAATGATACCTCAGTGGCTCTCAGATAACTTTAAATACCCTCTGTACACCTCATTCAGTCCATATATGCAATCAGCGGTTTTAATTTGGTGCCTTTTTCTTATCAATTTGTTGGTTCTTCTGTTGAATCTCTTTCGCAAATATAGATATGAGGATTGCATGCGAGACATGATCTAAAATTTGTTGCTCGAATATCATCAACTCAGGTATTCACTATTCTTAATTATTGACTTCTCCTATTTGCATATCTTTGCTATAAAAGGCGCTTCTTCATCTGATGCAAGAATATTTTTATTTAACAGTTATTTATCTCAAGTATTTTGTAGGGGTTTGTCGTAGGTTTCTGTGACTGCTCGTCATTTTATATGTATGCGGCTTTGGTTATTAATGCTGCAAGTAACATTTAATTCTTCCCATGATGTCTTTCGAGCCTACCGAGTCTCTATATTATTAAAAGGATCTACTTTAAAAGGTTGGCATATAATCTTTTCAAACACTAAACTTTCTTCTTTGGTATTGCGGTGTTTTAGCATTACATTAATATGACACTGCTACAGTATAATTGAGCACTCAATATGCTTATGAGATGATAACTTACATTTTCCTGAACTCCAGACACTCTATTAATCAAGAGGTTTTATGATGATACTCATGACGTACCAATCTTACATCCTTGCTGGCGTACGTAGTTTTAGCTTAGCACCAGGGCTAATTTTTTACTCTGTCTGAAAACATTGAATCATTTTGTAAGATGAAAGCTTAAGAGTCAACCAAGTATGACATTATCGATTCATTTGATGTTTTGTTGTAGGAGAAAGGACCACTTAAGAAATCCTACTATATAGTTGTGATATCATCCTAATAGGAAATTTACCTGCAAGCACCTTTATAAAGGTAGCAACTGAATTAGGCAGAGGAAGAAGAGAATATGTACAAAATACCTCCCTTAGCTTCTTTGACATGAATACTCCAGTTAAATCCCGTAGCTCTCCATATCGAAAATCCGTTTCTCATTTCAATCAGTATCAAGTTACTTTGAAGATGGTTGAGACGAAAAGAAAGTTGACCAAATAATTGAAGTGGTAAGAATTAGAAACATTGAGAACTTATTTTAACTTTCCTCGTGGAATTATCCTTTGGAAAACCTGCAATTGGATCCGCGAGGAAATTAGTAGTTCCTTCTATGATTTGTCTCTACAAGATCTTTAACTTTGTTTAGTTGATTCTAATCCTCTAAAATACATATTTGAACCTATAACCTTGGTATAAATGTGATCATGAGCTATTATTAAAGTAGTCTGTACTGGATCTACTACTCAAAGTATATCAGCAAGCAAGCTGTAGTCTTACGATTATCATGCTGTGAAATTGCTATTACCTTCCAGTTCTGTTGCATCAAGTAAGAGCTAAGCCTCAAAATTTGTGGACATTACTGGCACCTGAATAAAATTATATGGACTTCCATTAGATTGAGTACATCTTTATTTGGCAACGAACATCTGTAACAGATAGATAGAATATAGCGAATATATGTGTGTTTATCATCTTCTTTTGCAACATTTATTCAACCTGCGATACATGTTTCTGCAGTTGATGGAATTTTTTACTCAATATTTGATTAGCAAAAAAGTTTACAAATGATAAACTAAATGCTAATGTTGTGTTTTTCTTTACATGATGGTTGGATAGATTATGAGGAATGAGTGACAATGATAAGAAGTGAAATGTAGATTAACCGTTAGAACTATTATGATAAGAACCTAATTAAATTAGGAATAACCATGAGTACGTTTCTATTTTATAAGGTATATGAACGACTTCATATAAAATATGCCTCTTCCTTCAGTATCGGTTATATTATGTAATCATTGGTTTTGCTTTCAGGTAGTATGGCAGATTGCCTGACACCTTTGATGTGTTCCACTTGGTTGGACTGTCAAGTCTGGTGTCGTTCTTTTTTACAGCCTCTCAAAAATCTGTAAGTCGCACAATTACCATTGAGTATGATAGTCTAAGCTAACTTTAGCCTTGATTAAAATTGTAGATATCGAAAATTGAGGTACTTGATTAAAAAATCTTTTGCTGATGGATTAATACGTGGAATAAATTTTCTTATCCCGAGGGTGATACAATACTTTTATAATCTACTGTATCTATAAAATGTATAGTGCTTCTCTGATATCTGTATTTCATCTCACATGTCTATATTTAACTTATAGGTGTTTAGTTATCTTTTGAAGGTACAATAAAACCTTTTATTTCCCTATGCTGTTGTTTCGGGTATACCAAGAGCGACTACTGAGATGGACAATGTGGCTGATACTCGAAAGGAAAATGATAGGTTAAATGTGCTTGTGATGTGCCCGTGTTTAAAATATAAATTTCCTATATTTTGTGGGATATAGCAATAGCCATGTATAGTGTTGTATGCTCTCTTTTGCAAATATTGTTGTATTTATATTTTGTGGGATATAACAATATTAATTTCCCACAAAATAAATTTCCTATATTTTGTGGGATATAACAATATAAATTTCCTATATTTTGTGGGACATTCATTTCTCTCTGTTATTCTTGAGTTGTCACCATTCTTCTTCTTTTCTCTTTTTTTTTTTCGTTCTTTGCTTTGAAATGTTTACACGTATATAATAATTTCCCTCAATTATTGTCCACTCTATAGGAAATAACACTTTTGATACTTGAGTTCATATACATACAATCATACATCCATTGTAGAAAAATTGCTTGATGGGGAATGAAGATTATTATAAATAATTGGAACCTAATAGCTTTCAAATCGAAAATAAGGAATAAAATTTATGGCCATAGGAATTTCAGTCAATGTATAGCTAATCTTTCTCTACTCTATTGTTAAACTAAAATATTGGAGAAAGAGAATATGAAACCATGATCTCACATTTTAATTGAGACGCTGATGAGAGAACAGAAATGATCCTTAAAGGTACAGGGTATATGAAATATTTCGTGTTCAAGCATGATTTTGGAAAGCCTCTAGACGATATAAGGTAGGTAGCCTACCCTGATATGCGAACATTGATCCTTTATTATACATATGCTTTAGGTAGTTTCTATTTCTTTTTCTTTCTTTATTTGTTTTACAGCTTTTGATGTGTGTATTATTCGAGAGAGGTGAGCTTAGATTTCAAAGAGTTGTTCAATTATATGTGCTGTTCTTCTTTCTATTATTTTATTTGTTCACATGAAGTCATGAATTGAACAACTATACGTGCATTAGGAGTGTACTTTGATGTAGCTCAACTCTACGTGAAAGGGTTCAATTTTTATATATATACGATTAATTAATTAATTAATTAAGTTTAAATTATTGAGGAATGTTCCTCAAACTGGATCTGATTAGCTAGGCATAATATTCCAGTTTTAATCACATATATTTGTCTCATTAAGAAAGACGAAAAATTTCCATGTATGTTTGGACACATTACCAGGGGCGGATTTAGGAGGCGGAAGCGTTCCGAACCTCCTTTCGCCCAAAAAATTATACTATATATATTAAATTTGGACATTACTTGGACAATTTGGAGCGTATGTATTGACTGATCTTATGAATATCAATTCCCTCGGTCTCCATTATATTTTTGGCTTTGTATAAATGTTTGATAGAGTAAAAAAGAAGAGAGAAAAAGTCACTTAATGTGTTATTTGTCCCATGGAATTGCCTTTTCCAACTTTTATCCAAAAGTATGATTAGGGTTCTTATCTTTATGAATTGAGAATTGTGGTAGCTTGTGTCTCACAAACTCATAAGAAAAATGGAAAATGCCAAAGGAGAGTAAATTTTACTGTAATTTGATTAATTCATGATCTACATTTGCGGCTGAGATGAGAATCTACTATTTTGTAGAGAGTATAAAAATATAGAGGGAATAACATTGTAAATTAGTTACTATTGAAGATGTTTATACAAGTGGCAATTAAACTTTGTGTCTCACAAAGTCTTTCCATTAACTGAATTCTCTAGCTTTGAAAGTCTACATTGTGAATATTACCAAATTGAGAAGGATCTTTTTAAATATATGGTAAAAAGCTATCTGCATATGGTGTTTATAATTACATCAAATTATATTAATTTATATGATTTGAGTCATAAATTAAGGTGATAATGTATGTGAATTCTTTACAGTTTATTGGTTAAAGTATATGTGTCATGCATTTATTGAATTGATGTAAATATCGGGTACGAATACTTTTTAACTTAATTTGTAAGAGTCTATAACATTTCCTCCGAGAAAATAAATAGCCAAATACAAATATTTATATTCTTATTTTTTAAAATAATAATTAATTATGATAAATTTATTACCCTTCCCGTCATAATATCAAACTTTATGGGTCCCACGGGGTCGAGACTTCTTCCAACCTAGTTGGAAACGCGAGTCACCTATATATTTTGTAAAAATAGCATCGGCTAGTTAGTTTTCGGACTGGTCATTCAAAAATAGTCAGTGTTTGTTAAGTCACTGAAAAATAGTCACTATTTTACTGCAACAGATATCGGTCCAGCATAATATACTAGAGTTTGGTGCACCTGTGTATGAACTTCCAGCATATTATGCTGGAACTCCAACACGCGAAAAGTTCCAGCATCATATACTGGAGATTCAAGCACCTGTGTATGAACTTCCAGCATATTATGCTGGAACTCCAACACGCGAAAAGTTCCAGCATAATACACTGGAGATTCGAGCACTTGTGTATGAACTTCTAGCATATTATACTGGACCGGTATACTTTGCTGGAACTCCTGTATATTATGTTGGAGCTCTAGTATACTTATGCTGGAACTCCATTATCTTATGTTGGAACTCCATTATCTTATGTTGTAGTTCCAGTCTACTTATGTTGGAACTCCAGTATAATATGCTGGAGTGTTTTCTGAATTTTGAACAGTGTTTTCGTTCAAATTTATCTTTACATTAAAATGGCTAAATTTTAATTACTTTAGAAAGTGTGGCTATTTTTGAATGATCACTTGTAAATCTGGCTATTCTTGAATTTCTCGCATATATTTTTGGTCCAGTGTTAGCAATTTGGAGCCATATTGTGCGTCAATACTACTTGAAGGACCATACTTACTTAATTTGAGACAAGGTATACTACTGTAACCATATTTCACTTATATACTCACTTTTGATTTAATTCAGTGTTGCATGTGATGTCTCTAATTTTGCCCTTACCAACAAAATCAAGGACCCAAAAATATGAAAGGTATCCTTAAGTAATAGTGAAATTGTTTCCGTGTGATCTATTGATCACGGGTTCGAGCAATAGAAATAACTATCGATACTTACACTACAGTAGAATATCTATATCACACTCTTGGAGTACGGTCCTTCTCTGAAGATCCTACGTAAATATGGGATGCTTTGTGCACCAGCCAACAAAATCAAGGACCGCACATGTTATTTTATTTAAGTTGATGATGGCAGGATAAATGTCGAACAGGACCGCTGAAGTGAAGATCGTCGTTGTCGTCATGTTACTTTTCCACATAGAAAATAAATAAAAGGACTTCTACTACAAGTTCAACAACCTTATTTATATTTATAATGTCACTACCTAAAATATATCCAGACGTGATGGCATCTAACCCAACTCACTAGGTAAGTCAATTTAACCACTAACTAATTCTAATAATAATTAATAAAGAAATTAAGTAATGTAATATCTAAATCTGATACATTCCCCAAGGACTGGTAGTACAAATCATGATCTTATAAGAATAGAGTTTACAAAGCTGGTATGAATTAATTACATCATCTGTTCGAAATGTACAAAAACATATTTATATATTCTAAAGCTACCATGAACAAGAGGCAGCTACAACTGAAACGCATATATATCTTCAAATCCAGCTCTCGTCGATCACAGCAACATCCGCAACCAACATCTGTACGCATGGTGCAGAAGTATAGTATGAGTACAATCGACCCCATGTACTCAATAAGTAACAAATCTAATCTTAGGTTGAAAGTAGTGACGAGCTAGAACAAAGATCGAGTTCAACATCCAGTAGCCAACAACAGTTCATAACAACGCAAAACAAGTAACCTGCTGCAGCGTGCAACCCGATCCCATAATATCACTCACACTCAAGTCATCGACCTCACTCAGGCATCAATCTCTCCAGTCTCTCGGGCTCATAATATCATGAAACTAGCCCAAAATGATGATATGATGTGTCAATACATGATACAGAGACGGAGATTATAATATGCATATAAATGCGTATGACTGAGTATGTAATGCAATAAAAGCAGATAATTCAACGGCAGAAATGAACTCTGTGGGTCCCAATAGGATAAGCATGTAGCCTAGACCGAATAACCTGAAAACCACAACCAACAATTCACATAAATCATAATACATAGAAGGATGCTACTCAAGTCTTCAAATAGTTGAACGGGATGGAAATGCTCAAAACGACCGGTCGGGTTGTTACATCCTCCCCCACTTAAACATACGTTCGTCCTTGAACGTGCCGAGAGTTGTTCCCAAGCCACCAAACTACCGTGTAACCTTACCATGCACATACCCAGAGGTGATCCCACATCACCCAATTCCATATAGGCCCGACAACACAGTATAACTAAAGATCATTACTTCAACCTTAGCCCTCAAATACCTATCTCGCTCAAATTCCGCTATAATGCCCAAATAGAGTCGCGCCATGTGTGTCTATAATCAACGAATCATAACCCCTGGTAGCATAGAAGATTAGCTCATGGAACATATCCGAACACTAACAAACCCAACTCTAACTAAATGGCACGCTCTTCAACAATAGCAGTACGGAGTCAACCAATTTGACCCGGTGTAGAATACACATCCTCATTAGGCCTACCAATGGACCCCCAAATCAACTCCGGTCACCCACAAATAGATAAATAACCATCTGAAGGTCCACAATGACTCAATCATAACACTTACTATCATTTGGCTAGCTTTGGCCACAATTTCACAGTCCACAACCATGAAATAATCTGGTTCTAAGAACTCCCAGTCTCCAAATCTATAGAACACACGAATCACTATATTTGATCCTAACTCCACCGCCCGAGTGTCTAACACATATCTCATATATGATTATCCCACGAGGAATACTTCTATAATTCTTCAGTGCTACATAGCAAAATTTGAATATCAGCAGTCGACAACCAGGAGAGTCCCGCAATACCAATGACTTATCCGTAAATTAAAACACAGTGCCCCTTCTGAAATGTACACTCTCATCAAGCAATTCCAAATAGTAATATTATTTACCTAGTCATCTGAAACTGTCCATGCTGCCTAAGAATTTTATGTCATTCCCTCTAAAACTGAATTGTGATTTACTCATGCAAATCTCAATCCCACACAGCACAACGCATATACCATGCCATCATATGAAAAGCACGAGAACCTCATAATCCACTCCGATTCAAAAGCAACTGCACACTTAATTAGCCAAGAACCTTGCATTTTATCTCATCCCGGAGAAAATCACTATACGCGACATGTTCCTCACGCCAGTAGGAAATATACACCTAGAACCGTGGTGAAAAAATCGTTGAGAACACTTTGAAATTTTGCACATAAAAAAGTCATCAAAATTGAATCTCTCTAACTCCTCCAAGCTACGCAGGTCGCCAACACCCAAGAGCATTGCCACAAAACATCTGTAGAGACTCACCACATCATAAGTACCCAAAGAACCAATCATATCCATTAATGTGTTGATCCAACTTACTACCAAGTTGTTCTATTTCTCCGAGTTCCTTCCAAATTGCCTTCAAATTGATACTTTTCTTTGCTAGAACACCACGATCCCTAACCAAAACTCACCCCACGAACTCTAGCGTAAAACCACCCCGTCCTAAGGCCCATAAGCCGCTGAATTCTCTCTCCAGGACCCAAAAAGTACCACAACCAAGATACCCATTCTGAAGGGGCCTTCTGCGAACCTAAAGTCGTTTCCTTCACCTTCCTGATACTAAAATGTAGAATCCATAAGGATATAGAAATACCGCGAGTCTCGACACCATCTAATGCAGATGTCAGATCCTAGCCATATACCAATCCGAAATTCTCAATTGCTACATATAAATCTTGAATCCATTAGAACCATTCTTGAGAGTCATCCACTCTGCTCAAATCTCAATTACACCGCCCCAAACGAGCCAAACGACATGTGCCCCATTAGCACACCAACACCCTAAGAAGTAGTCCTACCTTAAACCAGCCAAGAAAATTCCTACTCCATGCACACCACATCCTTCACGAATATATAATCACTCAATCATTCCATGTTTCCCATATACCCATAGAGTGTTATACAACCCGTATCTTGAAATTCCCTTATCCGAGTCATCCTCGATCTCAACCTTTGTAAGTCATAAATGATTCACAATTATACCTCTAAGGCTACCATGAACAAGAGGCAGCTACAACCGGAACACATGTACATCTTCAAATCTAACTCTCGTCGATCTCAGCAACGTTCGCAGCCAACATATACACGCAAGGTGCAGAAGTGTTGTATGAGTACAACCGACCCCATGTACTCAATAAGTAATAAAACCTAATCTTAGGTTGAAAATAGTGACGAACTAGAACAAAGGTCGGGTCCAACATCTAGTAGCCAACAACAGTTCATAACAACGCAAAACAAGAATAAAAGAAGTAACTCAGAGATAAAATACACAGCTTTTTCAAAGTTTCCTGAAAAATATGTCCGTTTTTCAAGTATATCAGTGAAAACCCAAATCCTTTAACGAAATCGTCGATAATATGAGTAAGTTTAAAAATAATATTTTTTCCCAAATATCCTTTTAAACAATAAATAAGATGTTCCGTTTTTCTTTCCAGGTATCCAGTGTAACATATATCACTATGACCATATGTCAATATGTGTGAGAAGTCATGAATGTCGTGATAACGTACAACATGAGGAATAAATGCATCTCTATGCATGTATGTCATATGTGCATGTCAATGCCATGTACCTCAGTGATGAACTCATGTACTCACACTCTCGGAGTACTCAATCTCACTGTCTCACACTTTCCACTCATCATGCTCAACCACTCAGTATAAAAAATTGTATATGACCAATCCGGCCCAAGGAAGATCCATCTCGAAATATCTACATCAATTGACCATCAGTCTGAGTAGAGCCAAATCCAGCCCTTAGGGAAGATCCATCCCCAGGTATATAAATGCTTCGGACAAGATCCATGTCCAGGAAAGATCCACTCAATATAATCAATCGCGCTCACTAGGGGTGTGTGCAGACTCCGAAGGGGCTCTGTCGCGCCCCGTTTTCTCGCAAAATCGGGCTTTGATATGTGATAACTCTTTTAAATTAAGGGTAGGGTGTTAAAAGAGAAGAGTCGTCACCTAACAATTTTGAGGTACGCTAGGACACCTATTATGCAAATAAATCTGTTCGACTAGTCAATGTCACCAAAGATCGGGTAAGGGATCAAATTACCTCAAAGAGAAGGTGTGAGGCACTCTTCGAGGTCCACAACTTTGATTCCAACCGAACTTAAAACTATGTGGATTATGTAATTAGGCTAGATGATCAAATAAACAAAAGAGAATATAATAGTCGAAGAATTTTATTATAACACACTGAGAATTAGTACAAATCTTAGTATGACTGTAATGATACAACTACATTGGTCTATATTAAATGACTAAGTATGAATAGCAAATATATAAAGGAGGAGGGGGGGTCCTAAGTATTTTAGCCTAAAGGATCACCCCGTGCAACATAAATAATACTTCGCAACTCCTTTTAGATAGGAGATATTATTCAGCGAGCATAGACTATCATCTCCTGCTACCCAATTACTATGTTGAAATTGTTTACTTAAAGACATTCTAATTCAATTCTAAATCGTACCCTATGCGTGAACTACCCGTCTCATGCCTATGGTCCAGGAGGATTTGGACCTCTACTAGGTGGTTCTAGACTTAGCTTAGGTTGCTCAAAATGATAAAACTATGCGACACTCAAAATAGATAGGACTTCACGTAAATACAATTAAAGGCTCAAGTTAGCCTCCACAGATAAGCAATAAATGCACGCGGGCAGTTTAGGCAACATAGATTTTCATAATCAAAATTTAAAGACTTATAGGCATGGTTTCTAGGTGATTCTGGATTTCCAACAGTGTACAGGCAATGAATTTTGCAAATTGAAGCGTTACAAATCCTACAAGCATGATTTCTAAATTGTTTGTGCAAGGAGGCAGTAAAAACTGTCTGAATTACCAGTGCTAGTGTTATAGGCATGTTTGTTAAGCACATGACAGTGTCCTATAGGCAGGATCTCTAGTAGTTAACAACTGAAATTGATTTTATATACTTTATCCCTATGGGTATGTCGTCTAAGTGTGGCAATGCGACAAATGACAAAGTAATTTATTGGTTGATTAAGATCCTATAGTCATGATATATAAAGGAGCAACGTACTAAGAACAATAGAAGCAATTGATTGATTGATTAATTGAAACCCTATAGACATGGTATCTAAGGGGACATTAGCGAAACCTGGTTATTATATCCTATAGGCATGTTGTCTAGAAGCGTTTAGTAGTACACATGGAAACAAATAGCAATTACTTGAGCCAACATGTTTTGCCGAGTTGAGTGAAGTGTGTGCGTGATCCTTATAGGCATGCTTTCTATTAGTGTATAACACACTAAACTAAACAACATATAAGGCATACTGAACGAAATAGAAAATAGAACACATAGACCCTATAGGCATATTTTCTACCCTTTATGCAAGCATTAGAATCTCTAATTGTTTGTTTAAAAATTATTACAGGCCCAGATAATGAATAAGTACATGCCTAATCATAAATGTAAAACAACCCAGCGATGCATCTGGGCCTTCAAATGGCTTAAAAATCTAGACAAACCTATATTCCATGCGCAGATAGCATGCTCAAAACCACAGTACCATGAACCAGTTCAGCAATCCAAGCCCAACAATAAAACAATTCTCTTGCCCATCCATTACCAATTATAGATAATTAAAGCAACGAATGGCAACTCATATAAACCCCAAATCAGTTAAGACAACTCAAATTCTAAGGTGGAGCATATGCTCATTTGGACCCTAATACCACAACGAAAGTAGGAATTATGCACATTCCAGGGGGTAAGACACACACTTAAACATCACATAAGCACACACAAGGTGTAGAGGTATGTAGAACACATAGATTGGACATATACATGGGTTTTTAAGATTAGCAAACAAGTTCAAGGTAACAGGTTTCTTGAATACACGAGATCCACAAACAGAGGAGTTAACCATGAGAGTTCAAAGCAAGCAGAGTCATGACTTAGCTTCCAGAAGGTTAACAAGTAGCACTGACATATTCGAGAGATAAGGACCAACAGTAAACTTCACAAGAAAATCTTAACATAAGCATGTAGGGAAACCATAGCTAAGACTTGTAGCTAAGTTTATGACAAGAAAAAAGTAGTTATGAGAAAACCCATTAAGAAATTAAGGTCATCAATATTGAAAAATTCTGCACAATAGTTAATTAACAGGAAGGTATCTAATTCTGAGAATGCAAGTCTATAGCAAGTTCCATTATGCATACCAAGGATAACAACAAGCATGAAACCGAGCAAACTAGCACTAGCAAGCATGGCCTATAGAACAGCGTTGTGGCAACCAAAATAGTGGTAAGACATGCAACTATAGTACAATGTTGAAGCTTGCAAGTAGCATAGAAATATACAATCCGAAAGGTTCAAGATTCAATGATCCCTTTAAGAAAGTGAGAATACATTTGGAACATTTTCTGGGCAAATATGGTACTAGTAAATCTTAACACAAGAATTCAAAGCAGAGTATAAAGATGCTCACGCCAGGCATTGATCAGTTTTAACATTCGAGCCAGGCAAACATACAAAGAGCAGGAATTATCTGAGTTAACTATTCATGATTCTAAGAGTAGAACCTAAATAGAATTAGGGCATTAAAAACTGCAGAGAGACATTAAGGCAAACATGATTGAAAACAAAGGTAGCACAGTAGAAGGATCACAAAAGTTCAAGTAACATGTAAGAAGGCCATAACATTATTACACCTAGAAGAGAACAAGCTACCCAGGTAGAAGCTTCAGATTCAGGTAATACCAGAACACACAGAACTGGAGAAGTAACATCATCGAGACTGACAGTCATTAGAACATGTGATTACCATACAACACTAGAAATATCATAAACAACAAGGAAATTGAGCTAAACAATAGTGGTACACACAATCATCATATAGGATGGAAGTAATTTGAATTGTAAAGGTAAAGAACACTAACCAGTTATAAATATAAACGAACAAAAGAGTGAGGAATTTAGAATATCAGTAGGTTCAGCAGTAGCAATTGAAGAAAGATAGTGAAAACCTCAAAAAACCCAGTGTTTCAGAGTTCACAAGAGCCTTGAGAAGGGTCCCAAGAAGTTCTTACACTGGAAGAGGTCGTTTAGTAGTACTAGGGCCTTGGCTTTCAGCCGACCAAGAATTCAACAGTTTCAGAAAATAATTGAGTGTAAGTGAATCAGTAAAAGAGTAGAATAGTGAGAGTAATTGCAATAATGAGGTTTGTCCCAAGGGGGAATCGGGGAAGGGTTTATATAGTAGTCGAAATGAAGCATCTAAACAAGGAAACACAATAAATCAAACATAAATAAGAAAGGGAGAGCATGCAGAATCGTTTAAGAAAAAAAATAGGAAAAAGAATCAAGCAAACACTAATTTGACCAGAATCAAAAATTGATTGAGGATCTTTGTGAATCAGACCTATATGACCTTGTCGTGATGCATATAGACGACATATCGTTCAAATCTCGAACGGTGAAGCCGATTTCCCTTGATTCAGAGACTGGTATTTGCCAAAATTTAGGCAAATACTAAGTAACAACATAATCTTGTAAGTAGCAATGAGGTAACGCCTAAAAGGTAAAAAAATCACAGAATGAATCCATAATTTGATCGTATTCGGAGAAGAATTAGGGAGGCGGCTAGGGTTTGTGAAGTGAGGGAGGGTTTGAGAGCATATAGGGGCGGCTGCTGTGTGAAAATGGGATTAGGTCTTGGGTGAAGGGATATAAAGAAAGGGGTTAGTATATTAGGGGTCGTTGATCATTTGAGATCAACGACCAAGATAGAAAGGGGAGCGGGGCAGATCGTTTCGACGGGTCGCGATCGGGTTGGTCAAAGGGTCGTTTGGATTTGGCTGGGGTGTTGGGCTAATGATTTGGGCCAAATTAGGGCCGAATAATTGGCCTGTTTTGGGCCAGCTCTTGAAGCTCTCTAAAATTAATTAAAAATAAATTATTAAAACGTTTAATAAATGGTAAAAATAATATTTATGCTATAAAAAATATTTGAAAATAATAGCTCAACATTATAAAAATATAAAATGCTACTTTGGCATAAACAATATAAACAATGAAATTATTTGTAGAATATATGCTATTATTGCACAAATTTTGTAAATATTTCAAAAATACAAATATAATTATATGAAATGAAGTAAAAATATTTTAAAACATGTATGTGGGTGTAAATAATAAATTTGGATGATTAAATCATCACAAAATAATTTGAAAGGGTAAATAATAAATAATCAAGTAGTTTAAATGCAAAGAAATAAATTTTAAAGCTCTAAAAATTATGAAACAAGTATAGAAAATGCTTGCATAAATTTTGTAAATTAAATAATGGATGAAAAATGACATTTTAAAAGTCCATATACTATTTGAGAAATGTGAGGGCAAAATTGGGTATCAACATGCTCCTCTAGCCCAAGCACTATAACAAACCAATCATGGCACAAATCAATATAACCTCTTGCGGCGTGCAACCCGATCCCATAATATCACTCACACTCAGGCCTTCGACCTCACTCAGTCATCATCTCTCCAGTCTTTCGGGCTCATAATATCATGAAACTAGCCTAAAATAATGATATGATGTGTCAATACATGATACTGAGATTGAGATATAATATGCATATGAATGCGTATGACTGAGTATGTAATGCAATGAAAGCAGATAATTCAAAAGCAAAAATGACCTATGTGGGTCCCAATAGGATAAGCATATAGCTTAGACATGGTTTCTAGCATGGATCACATCTCAATAGCTCAAGAATGTAGAAGTTTCATGGTTACAGGTAAGACTAGGTAACTACACAGTACCACAGAAATATTAAAATTCCAATTTACACGGTGCATGCCCACACGCCCGTCACCTAGTATGTGCGTCACCACAAAACCAATCGCATAACACGTAATTCGGGATTTCATACCCTCAACACCAAGTTTAGAAGTGTTACTTACCTCGAACAAGCAAATCCCAATACCGAGCAAGCCAAGCGATGCTCCAAGAATTCCATTCCGCACGTACCGACCTCCGAACGACTCGAAACTAGCCAAAAGCAACTCAAATACATCAAATAAAGCCCAAGAAAACAATTCCAAATGATGAAGATCGAATCCTTAATCAAAATCCAAAATCGGCCAAAAGTCACACTCGGGCCCGTGCCTCGAAACCCGATAAAAACTTACAAAATCCAACAACTCATTCAATTATGAATCCAACCATACTAGTTTTACTCAAATCCGACTCCGAATTGATGTTCAAAACTCAAAAATTCACATTATGAAACTTTAGGCTAAAACCCCCAATTTCTCTTTAAAAATCATCAACCAATAGCCAAAAATGAAGATAGATTCATGGAATAAGATCAAAACCAAGTGTAGAACACTTAGCGCAACCCTTGTGATGAAATTTCCTCTAAAAATGCCTCAATCCAAGCTTGGAAATGTTAAAATGAAGCCAAATCGTGAACCCTTGTATTTATTCATTCTGCCCAGCACTTTCGCATTTGCGACACATTAGCCGCTTCTGCGGCATCGCTTTTGCGACCAAAATCACGCTTCTGCGGAGAAGCATTTGAGGCCTCCCTTCGCACCTGCGGTAAAATGCCCTCATCTACGCACACACAGGTGCGAGTCCAAACTGCGCTTTTGTTGTGCCAATCGCTTCTGCGCTCAACTCACCGCATCTGCGCCTTCGCAGATGCGAAGCAATCTCCGCTTCTATAGACTCCTGCTCCCAGCAGTACTTCCGCTCCTATGACTCCTTTGTCACTTCTGCGACTATCGCACCTGCACAAACCAGCCGCAGGTGCGGTCGCAACAGAACCAGCAGCAACCAGCAATAACAACATGAAGAAAAATAATTCGAAATCAATCTGAAACACGCCCGAGCCTCTTGGGACCCCGTTCAAACTTACCAACAAGTCCCATTACATAACACAGACCTACTCGAGGCCTCAAAACACACATAACAACATCGAAACGACGAATCGCACACCAAATCACACTTAAATGAACTTTCAACTTTCATAACTCGCGCTGAAACATAGCAAATCAACCCGGAATGAACCCAAATTTTGCACACAAGTCACATTTGACATTACAGACCTGCTCCAACTTCCGAAATCAGAATCCGGTCCCGATAACAAAAAGTCTACCCCCTGTCAAACTTCCCAAAATTCCAACTTTCGCCATTTCAAGTCTAGTCCTACTACAGTCCTCCAAATCACAAATTCGGACGTGCTCCCAAGTCCAAAATCACCCAACGGAGCTAACAGAACCATCAAAACTCCAATTCGAGGTCAAATACCAAAAGTCAAACTTGATCAACTCTTCCAACTTAAATCTTAAATAATGAAATTCATTCTTCCAAATCAATTTGGAATAACCTGAAAATCAAAATCAACGATTCACATAAGTCATAATATATAAAACGATGCTACTCAAGACTTCAAATAACTGAACGAGATAAAAATGCTCAAAACAACTTATCAGATCGTTACATTTAACAACCATTATATTAACATCGTAAGAAAGTTTTTAGAGTACTAAAAGTTGCTAGCCATTGAGCGCAGTTTTACCATGCAGAGAATCTCTCTGCCACATTATATATATAAGAGTCCATATTCCAAAAACTGATATATGATGTGCTCGAGAAAAGGAAAAGAATCTACCAAGCTCACGTTTCGCTTCTTAATTTTCATTTTATAGCGTTCTTCATTTCGAGTGACTGTCATTTCCTTAATCTAATTTTGATACTATGGTCTCTCTTTCAAAATATTTTGTAGGCATTTTTACATTATTTAATCGAAGTTGAAAAGAGTATTTAAAAATCGAGAATGCTGCCTTAATCAAGTTTTTCCATAGGACGTCCATATTCTAAATAATAAAGTTTAGTATTTATAAATACTAATGACCAAACAAGTTTTTGCATAACTACAGTATTTATAAAATTGAAATATTATTTATATAAGACGCTTTCTCTTAATAAGAAAGTGATGTTGAAACAATGAGTGATTCTGCTTTTTCTCTTTTTGATATTCTCGCCAGTTCAATTTCTTAATAATCAAATTGTATCGCTATTTTCAAACTTTGTAGTCAAAATTTGATTAATTATTTTAGTTAAATCCACCTCTTTAAGCGTTTAGTACTTTCCATGTTGGCGAAGAATTTCGTATTGATCTCTACCTCGTATATTAATTTTATTAACAAAAAGTATAAAGAAGAGGAACATAAACCTAATCGCCAATCCTAATGGTGATTACACGAGTATCTTGCTAAAGATGATTTAACTAGTCAACAAAGAACTAGTGGGGATGTGTAGTAGGATAACTAACTACGTAGGATAGGAGGAGGACTCCTATTAGCAATTGGTCCTATTATTAAAGTAAATAATAATAGGTTATGCTGCAGTCTGAGATTTGGCCCTATGTGCCTTACAATTTAGTGGCTCAGCCCTATGCTGCAGCAGCTTATGACAAGAAAGCTCCTCCTGGTTATGTTAGAAGGGTTGAAAACCCAACCATTGGAACAATTTCCACATTTGAGGACCCCGCTGACGTGAGAGTCCGGAATCAAAATAATGTATTTTAGTATAAAAAGAATTTTAATAGGTGTTAAAAAAAAAATTACAAAAATATATATAGCGTACTAATTTTGTGCGCTATACCTTAACAGCAATTTTTGTCGTTAAGGTATAGCGTACAAAATTAGTGCGTTATACCCTTGACTTTCTGACTGGTCAGGTATAACGCATGTATTTTGTACGCTATACCTATAGCATTTTCTTTTTCCGCGTTATACCCGTTATTTAATCCTCTTCGTCTTCCCCAACCCCACCAGATCCTCGATCCTCTTCTCCCCCATTTTTTTACTCTCCCTATCTTCTGGTCTCCCCCTCGTTTCAGTAAAAAAAATAAAAAAAAATTGGCCCCTCGTCACACAAAAGGTGTAGAACGTAGGTCCCACTTCGGAGTAGAGCATCGTATTATTGTGGGTTCACTCTTTCGGAGTCAAATTTTCAACCAATTTGCTTTCCGAAAACACTAAATCGAGGTATTTCGTTTTATTTTATGTTGAAACTTTTATAAAATACAAATTAGTTGATTTCAATGTGTTATATTTCGTTTTGTGTTTTATTTGCGAAACTAGTATATTACATTTATCCGGACTTAAATATTAGTGTTGTATAAAAAATATAAAATTGTGAAATAAATTTTTTTGTTAATACCCGAACTTATATATTTGTGTTTCCATGCCTTTTTGTGTTTTATTTGTGATTAAAATGTATTTGTTGTTTATATTTAGTTTAGTTTATTTTTTAGTGTAGTAAAATGTAGAGCCTTTTATCGTAGTAAAATGTAGAGACTTTTATCGTAGTAAAATATAGAGCCTTTTAGCGTAGTAAAGTGTAGTATTTTAGCGTAAAATCCCTTTAGTTTAAGTTAATAAAAATTATGAATTTAAATTATAAAACAAACACACAAAATTATAAAAATATTGAATTTGACA
>ML344837.1:0-17748 GCA_005239505.1 Nicotiana paniculata | reverse complement strand
ATATATATATATATATATATATATATATATATATATAGAAGCTTGCACGTTCCTATAATAATCATACGACGAACTTGTTTCTCCCTTATTCCTCTCCTTTCACGTTTCCCCCCATTATTACTTCCTTCTTTTATTTTCCTCTCTTCAGTTATATCTTTTTCCCCAGAATTGCAGATCCTTTCTTTGCACAAACGTAACTATATTCTCCTTTCCTTTTGCACCATTATCTTCTTCTCCATAATATTTATCCCATTTTTAATTTCCCATTCAATTTTTTTATTCAGAAATTTCACTCCAGTTCTTCAAATCCCTTTGAATCATTTCTCTCACATAGATCCCAAGTTGGTTCTTTAGCTTCTTTTCTCTCCCATTTCAAGGTTCCTTTTCAAGTTCAGCAAGTTCGTTTTCTTTTTTACTTTGTTCAAGATTCAAATTATATGTTATATTTTTTGAGAATTTGGTGTTGTTTTTAGGCATTTTGAAGAAAGATGTTGGGAGAATTCATCACCAGCAGTTTAGTGTATGTTGATCTGTTTTTGTCTTCTTCTTACTATTGCTTTGATTCCTTGTGTTGGATTTTTTGGCTTTATGTTTTTTTGTGTATGTGGGGTTTCGTGCATTTTTTGACTTACTTATGGATGAATGAATTTAACTTATTTTGCAGATTGGTTCTTGGATATGCATACCCTGCTTTTGAATGTTTTAAGACTATTGAGAAGAACAGAGTTGATATTGAAGAACTCAGATTCTGGTGCCAATATTGGTAATAACCTTTATTCCTTTGGTGTTTTTGGGGGTTTGTTGCAAAGTGGGGTTATGGGTGTTTGAACCATCTAAAAAGCAAAGTTGGCAAAAAGGGTTTTGTAGAAATAATTGGTTTTGAGTAGTCTTTTGACATTTTCAAGCTTTAGACTAATAAAGTATGTCAATTATTGAAACATCTAATCAATTTGATAAACTTTAGGTCAACCAATCATAACCAATAGTCCATAATTTAGATAAAGAGTAGTTAGCAATTTACAACTTCCCTTATGAAAATGACAAGTAGAAAAAGCATTATGAGATTCTAGTAGCTAAATGGTAACATAAAATTTGTCTGTTGGAAGTTGATTGGTTTCTTGACCTGATGCATTTCTACTGGTAGGACTAGGATCCACTCTTGAAAAATTTTGCAATTAGAGAGGTTGAGTTTGTTGGGGTTGGGTGGAAAATTTTGCTACATGGTTTCCTCTGTGAGAGATCACTATCCATCAATTTGAATAAGGTTATAGGTGAACTATTCTTCATCCTTTCATTTGATTTTTGGTGATCTCCAATTAAAGCTTGATTAGTTGCAATTGTGTCTTTTATCAGGATCATTGTTGCAGTGTTGAGAATTATTGAGAGCTTTGGTGATGTATTCATGGCATGGTATGAACTCTATTAACTTTTAGACCTTCCATTGGATGGTAGGATGCATTATGTAAAATAATGTATGCATTAACTTTGTGTATTAGTAATACTTTGTTTGATACACTTTTTGAACGTATGCATTAGTTATGCAACCTATTTGGTATTATCTTATGCATAACTAATGCATAAGAAACCATGATATTAACAATGCAATGAGCTTTAATGCATGCATTAACTTAGTTAAAGACAAAAATGTCCTTCAAAATCTTTACTTGATTAAATTATTCTATTATACAATGCAAGTTTGAATTAATCCAAGAAAGTGAGAAATAAAATTATATCCGTAGTAAATAAATAAATACTTAGCATATTTTTATTTTATAAATAAATATTAAATTTTATACTACAATATAGGTAGACAAATCAAATAATTTTTTAAAACATTTTTCATGTACAAATATTCTTCAACATAGGTTTCTTTTAACAAGATAAAGTGATGGACTGTTATGAGGTTATTTTTGTAAACAAACAAGTCTTTTAAAAATTGTGCAATGATTTAATACATCAAACCAAACAATGTATAATAAATATGTCAGCATAATTAATATCAGCATAACTAATGCAAACATAACTAATACCAGCATTACTAATACATCATATTCAGCATTATTCTTATACACTCTCCCTAAGTCTTTGTTTATGTTGTTATTTCAGGCTACCAATGTACAGTGAGGCAAAGTTGGCACTAATCATCTACTTATGGTATCCAAAAACAAAGGGTACAGGATACATATATGATGCCTTGTTGAAGCCATTTGTGTCAAAGCATGAACCAGATATTGACAGGGGTTTTCTAGAGTTCAGAGCCAGGGCATTTGACTTGGCTATTTACTACTGGCACAATTGCACTGAATTGGGGCAAGCAAAATTCTTTCAGTTGCTTGATTTTATAGCTGCTCCCTCTAGAACAACTTCACATTTCACCTCTGAGGTACTTCTCTAATCATTTAAATGCTTGATGATCATATTTTCTTAATCTGTTGAATTTTTTTAAAGCCCTTCAAGTGTACCATTTTAATATAGATACTATAAAGGACTAAGGAAGTAAAAAGAGAAGAGGCAATTACATCCTTAAAATAAGTATTGATATAAGGTTTAATCTTGCTTTATTTGGTGCAAACACTATGTGGAATAAGTGTTTTCTTTAATATTCCGTCCCAAGGGCGAGAATGGCACCAATAGAAAAAAGTAAGGGAAATTACCGGCTACGTCCATTTATAAGTAGCTCATTAAAAAAATTGGTCAATTTTTAAAATATTACTAATATTAGCCAATCAGCTACTTGTAGCAAAAAAGGTCAAATTTTTGCTTTCTTTTGAGTGAGTGTTATTAGAATAGATTGGGTACATCTTAAGGAGCTTGAATCTCAATTTTGGGATGATTTGGTAAAGTTTTGAGGTGGTTTGAATTAAATATTCGAAGTAATAACTAAACACAAAAAAATAAATAAACTGTGTATCATTTGTGTATCACATATATATATATATATATATATATATATATATATATATATATATATATATATATATATATATATATATATATATATATATATATATATATATATATATATATATATATATATATATATCATATTTGTATCAATTGTATATCACATGTATACTTCTTTGTGAGATACATGCGTGATATATGTGTCGCAGAAGAATTTTTGAACTCGATTTAGTTATAAATTTTGATACAAAACCAGTCCAAATCACCTCCAGTCTTCCTTAAATTTTGTATATTGACTTATCTATATGTTTTTAATGAATTTCAATTATACCCATTGAAAAAGTTCCTTGTTTGCTTAGANTTGTATATTGACTTATCTATATGTTTTCAATGATTTTTCAACTATACCCATTGAAAATGTTCTTTTTTTTTGCTTAGATTTTTGGAATATTATATTTTTTTTTTTTTTGTATTTCATCACCTTATTTGTTACTTCATCCATGAAATTTCCGAAATTGCTAATCACGCTTAAAAATATGGAAGAAGATTTTTGCATGTGATTCTTTGAGAGAAAAAACTTTATTTATTTGGTTTTTTAATTTTCTTATGTGCTTGACTAGTTTTGATAAGTTTATAACTAATGGCTAGAGGTTGGTAAGTTAGACTTATTTGGGACATTTGTGTAAGTTTTCCAAAAAGTAAAACAAATTGAAATAAGAGTAAAGAAGGCAGTGAACAAATCCCGTACTGGACTCCAAGAAGCCGATGAGATCATATTGGGCCACCATGTTTCAAACTGAACCAACTTAGCTCCATACTTTTTGACTTTTGAGACGATATTTTTTGTTTATCTCATCTCTATGAACCAAGAATTCTTGCCCATTTTGATACTAACAAATTTGATCTTCCTATTAATCATTTTGGATTCTCATAATCATATTCACTGGTATATATTATTATCATGTGTCATTTGTTGCTATTATATTGTTGTTGCTACTGTTTGTTACTTTATTTTTATTATCTTTTGAGCCGATGGTCTATCGAAAACAGTCTCTCTACCTCCAAAAAATAGGGGTATTACACTGAATTTTTTGTTATTATTGTTATTATCGTAGTATTTAGTAAATTTTTCAATATAAATATAAAAGATAAGCAAAACTATTAAATTCACGGAAACCCATAAGCTTCAGGTAAAGCGCTGAACAAATTTTCTTTATTATTATCATAACTAATAGTCGTAGCGGTGTAATGCGCGGTCAATATTAAATTTTTTTAATTAAATTAAATTATGACCGGGTTTGTTTGAACAAATTAAATCCTATTGCTTTATAAATTTCTACATTGTTAATAGAAATTTTTATTAACATATTACTTTGTTTAATATATTTATCTGCTCGCTTTCTTTTTTAATATAGAAGATATATATTTTATTATTCTTAAAATATTTTTTATTTTAAATTTTATCCTACTGTTTACTCTCCAATTTGAATAAACATTTTTTTTTATTTTTGTTTTTTATTGTAAATATTTTATTTTATTATTTTATAGATATTTAAATTTAATATAATAATCAATAACTAATTATCAACTAATAACTAAATTTAGTTTTAATATTTTAAATTAGATGTTGATAAACATGAGTAAAAGAAAAATAAGTCTTGAGTTTCAAGCACTAAAAGTCATATATAAAGTGAAAACATTTGTTCAAATTACGGATTGACACTGAAATAAAACGAAACATGATGTATGTGACAACAAAACTGTAGGTTGATTGTAAAATACAAAGACTTCAAAACTTAATCGCTTATTTCCGATTTAATATTGAGAGACAATCTTACACGTTTCATATATTCTCTATTCACCATTTAACCAAAATGCCCCAAACGAATATTACACACTCTTCTAATAGAAAAACTTTTTAATTCGCTCACCACTTTTTCGCATCAATCAACACCAAGACAAACAATCATACAAATCAATGAATAGCAACAAATTAATCACCGAATCATTACTCACCATTTCTTTAATTACCACTTTATTTCCCACTATCACCATCATCAATTTCCTCGTTACTTCTTTGATATTTTAGACTTGTATATATAAATTTTATATTTTTAATTTTAATTTTAATTTTGTTGATCAGCAAAGAAATGGGACTGACCATTCTCGTGGATCGCCACCTCCTTCGGCCCCACCAGCGCCACCGTCATCATCATCCTTCAGTTTATTCAGGAGGAACAAGCCGCCGTCAGACAGGAGACACCCACCACCATCGCAACGGAAGCAGCCACCTCAATCGCCGCGGTCTTACTACGCTCACCGGTCAACTTTTCATCCTTCTAAACCCGAAACGGTCCATGTGCACCCGGAGGATCTTTCATTCCTAGACGCAGACTATTTTGAACCCGGTTCGGACCATGCTGCCCGGCCGATATATAGCCGCAGTTAGTCAACAGAGAGTTTACTAGAAATAGTAGCAAGAAAATTGTACATTGTAAATAAACCAAAAAGAAAAAAAAGAAGTAAAACTCAGATTTTAAATATTTTTTTATTGAACGTTTTTCCTGCTCCATTTGTTTTGTATTTTGTTTTCCTTTTTTTTTTCAGTATTTCTGGAATTACATGAGAAAATGAAAGGCGTTGTACATTTATGACCCCAATTTTTAAACTAGAAGTTGACAAATCCAAAACGGAAGAATATATTCTGTATGTTGGATCGGGTCGCCCTAACAAGCGTTGTTTTTGTCGTTATCTGGAGCTCCGAACCCGAACAGCACGAAGAAGCCAATCAACAGCTTTAGTCAAGGGAGCAAAAATGTACCGATCAATGATGTCAAGAATTCCGGCGACGGGGTTATCGACCGGGAAGAAAAAGAGGCGGCCGAATAAGCCCCGGCCGGAGGAATCTGGTGAGGTCGACATCGGCTGGAGATAAGCCCAAGCTGCTTGCTTCACGAGGCGATTTCGGATTGAAATCTCGGAACCGGATTGGCCCTGGTGCGGCGAAGTCATAGGCCTGGGAGAATTGACGGCGGAAGGTGGCAGGATATCCCTCAGAGAAGTGTAGGATACAGGCTTAATAGAGAACAGCTCAAAATCATCGCTCGCCGAGTTCGTCAACGATGACGAAGCCGACGAAGATGACGTAGCGGTGGTAGTTATGGTGGTTGAAGCTGAAGTTTGATGCTGTAAGGTTAGCTTTTTAGGGAGCATAACGGAGTTGCGGCGGCGGAGGATAGGGTTCTCCGCTGCTGTGGTGGACTCAACGTCAGACATGGCTTTGAGGGAGAGAGAGAGAGAGAGAGAGAGGAACGGAGGGAGGGGCGTATGAGTTAGGTGTTTCGGCTATATAGGAGGGAATTGTGGACCCAGCAGTCAAAGTAGTGAAAGTACAATTTTAGAATCTGCTTTAATCTTTTTTCCTATGTAAAATTAGTGGAAATGTTTTGTTAATAACAAAAATCTCCATGTTCAAGACTTTCATGCACTAAAAATATTTACTAAATCATATTATTTATATAATAATTATAATTAATTTTTAGAATAAATAATAATAATTTAGTAAATAAATTATAAGTAACTTACTGTCACAAGCAAGAGTTACAAATAATGTAAAAATTATTGTAGAATACATAAGTAGCCGCTTAAATTTGTCATCATATTTTATTTTAGACAATCAAATTAAGGTCTCGAGAAGATTTTGGAGAAATGGCTCTTGATTATCTTTTCTTTGAAGGAACCGGTTTTTTAGGGTCTTATTTTTGTTTGTTATAACAAAGACTTATATATGAGATATAAATATATAATTAAAGGAGATAAGACATTTTAAATGGTTAACTTATCTACGTAATAGGCGTTTGATAACATATGCAAACAGAAGCTTTTAAAAGGTTTGAACTTCAAAAATATTTAGTAGAAACACTTTATCATATGCTCAGGTGCTCAATTGAAACATGCTTTAATTTAAGCGTCTAAATGAATATGCAGGTAAGATATGTATATATGTTCGAGGGATGAAGAAGGCGATGCCACAATTGAGGGAACCGCCCTCTTACTCTTTANATATATATATATATATATATATATATATATATATATATATATATATATATATATATATATATATATATATATATATATATATATATGGGCCAGCCCAATCCGTGATTTAGTAGGGTTAGGCTAGAGTTTTTGGAACCCATTTAAAAATGAGACTTTTAAGCCCGGCCCGAGAAAGCTCGTGCGGCTTGACTGAGTCTGGGCTGGGTGGGGCCGGCCTGTGGGCCTAATAAATTTTTTTATTTAAAATATATGAAATATAGAATGTATACTGCCTCTAGCGATGGAAAGTCAGAATTGAATTTTTACCTAGAGGAACCAAAGCTTGATCTTGAAAAGTTCCAAGAGATGGATGTTGTCATGCATTGGAAGGACCATTCTAGAAATATCCCGATCTTTTAGTGATGGCGCGTGATGTACTTAGTATTTCTATTACCACTGTAGCATCAGAATTAACATTTAGCATTGGTGGACGTGTTTTTACAAAGTACAGAAGTTGCATCTATCATGAAAATATCCAAACACTTGTTACTACTCGAAATTGGTTGCACGTTTTTTCCCAAACTCAAACTGGTAATATTTTTCTACGTGAATGGAATATTATTAGTTTTTAAAATTTAATTATTCTTAATTTGACTAATTAGTATTGTCAAAATTGAGCGGGGCACCCTATTTGGTCGCCCCCATTTAACCTATACCCATTTTTTTAAAATTTTTTAACTTGTACCCACTTTTTAAATAATTTCAGCTTCCCTTTCCCTCACCGAGCTGAGATTCACCAGTTAAGCTGAAGTTCGCCAGTTATAAAGACAAAACTTCAGCATACAGGGCTGAAGTTCCCCAGTTACAAAGACAAAGTTTCCCAGTTACAAACTTCAGCTCTAGAGCTGAAGTTCCCAAGTNAACTTCAGCTCTAGAGCTGAAGTTTTGTCTTTTGTAAATGGGGAACTTCAGCATACGGAGCTGAAGTTCCCAAGTTATAAAGACAACAACTTTAGCATACGGGCTGAAGTTCCCCAGTTTACAAAGACAAAACTTCAGCTCTGCTGAAGTTTTGTCTTTGTAAACTGGGGAACTTCAGCCCGTATGCTAAAGTTGTTGTCTTTATAACTTGGGAACTTCAGCCCCGTATGCTGAAGTTCCCCATTTACAAAAGACAAAACTTCAGCTCTAGAGCTGAAGTTTTGTCTTTTGTAAATGGGGAACTTCAGCTCTAGAGCTGAAGTTCCCCAGTGTAACTAGGAAACTTCAACCCGGGGCTGAAGTTCCCCATTTACAAAGACAAAAACTTTAGCTCTAGAGCTGAAGTTCCCCAGTGTAACTAGGAAACTTCAACCCGGGGCTGAAGTTCCCCATTTACAAAGACAAAAACTTTAGCTCTAGAGCTGAAGTTCCCCATTTACAAAAGACAAAACTTCAGCTCTAGAGCTGAAGTTCCCCAGTGTAACTAGGAAACTTCAACCCGGGGCTGAAGTTCCCCATTTACAAAGACAAAAACTTTAGCTCTAGAGCTGAAGTTCCCCAGTGTAACTAGGAAACTTCAACCCGGGGCTGAAGTTCCCCATTTACAAAGACAAAAACTTTAGCTCTAGAGCTGAAGTTCCCCAGTGTAACCGGGGGAACTTCAGCCCCTTATGCTGAAGTTTTTGTCTTTATAACTGGGGAATTTCAGCCCCGTATGTTAATGTTCCCCATTTAAAAAGACAAAAATTTCAGCTCTAGAGCTGAAGTTCCCCGGTGTAACTGGGGGAACTTCATCCCCGTATGCTGAAGTTTTTGTCTTTATAATTGGGGAACTTCAGTCCCGTATGCTGAAGTTTCCCATTTACAAAGACAAGAATTTCAGCTCTAGAGCTGAAGTTCCCCATTTACTAGAGCTGAAGTTCACAAGCTACTTCAGTACCGTCTACTAGAATGCTGAAGTTTTGCGTGATTGCCTTTGCTACTTCAGCCCCGCATGCTGAAGTTATGCGCAAAAGCGGGTACGGATACAATTTTTTTTACAAAGCAGGTATAAGTTAAAACGTGGCACAAAAAGTGGGTACGGAGTCAAAAGCCCCATTAATATTGCATATGAATTGTAGATGTAGATGAAAGTGAAGATGTTACGACAACCTTGTTAAAAACGGATTCAAATGTTTTTGATGAAAATGACGTGTTTTATATCCCATAAGCGTCATGGACGTTTTCTTGAATAGTTTGTTTTGAGTTTTGACTTTTAATGAATAAAGTATAGTCTTGTCTTTTACTTTTCTAGTGTTTATATATAAAAAATATTATGTTTTGCAAAAAATTGCCTATAAAATAAATTTTCAATATTTATCTTTTTTTAGGTTATAACTTAAAGAAAAAATATAAAATTATATTTTAAAAAATTATGGGTCAGCCGTGGGGGCCCGGGGCCCACATAGGGTTGGGCTGGGCATTATAAGGCCCATCAAAATAGTGGGCTAGTCCAGCCCAGCCCGTCAATTGCTAAAACCCACATGGGCTGGGCTGGACTAATCCGACCCTGCCCATATTGACAACTCTCTCTCTATATATATAAAAAATAAAAAAACTGATTCGAGTATTATCAATTTATCTTTTATTTTAGAAAGAATTGTGTGTATGGAAGCGTAGCGGTAGTGGGACTAATGTTTAGCTTATCATTTTGGATTGTTGGAGTAACGCAGTTATTGACGTATATTGTCACCATCTTTCACTTGGTCTAGGTTTTTTGCTGGTCTTTTGTCTTTTTCTATTTCTCATTTATTTCTTTTTCTTTTAAGGAAAGCTTTTAAATGAATTATATTTGTTTCTTTTTTTATGTCATTGATTTCAATTGTGGCAAGCAGTTAATTAATTTTCCTTATAGGTGCACTTATTTCATATAGTAATCGAATTAGATTACACAAATTTGAGAGTCAAACTACAGAAGTGTGGCATGAGTACATAAAATAATATATACCCAATAAGTATCCAGTCTAACCTCGAAGAAATAGTGACGAGGGATCGACTTGACACTTACTAAGGCTAATGATAACAAATCTAAACTGTAACTAAACATGGATTACAATAAATATACTAAAACTCAACAACAAGAGATGATGAATATCCTTTTCACAATTATTAATCCCAAATTTATATTTCATCAAACATTAAAACATTATCGGTTATGACAAATCCCAAGAGTTATCATGCGCAATTAATGCCGAGGTCGTACGGCCCGAACCGACATAATAATATTTAAACTGTGCAGTACCGAAGGTCGAACAACGCGAAACATAGATGCATCAATTTAACCTGCCAGAGGTGCTCGCCCGCTCCACAAATAGAAAACACTTTAAGAAACACAAGTTTTTCAATAACAGTCAAGTGTTCTATTCACAACCTCGAATAAGTGAAACTTACCCCTTTGGGATTCTTTTACAATTTTTTGGAATTATGATTTAACCAATCCAATTGACAAGTAAAGGCGCAATTATTTCAAGTATAACATGATATGGGTCCTAGACTACTTGGAATTTAGAATAAATAGTAGCTATGCACAGACTCTCATCACTTCGTACGTATGTAGCCCCCTCAGAAATAGTCACATATATTATATAATTCGCTTATGGGGAAATTTCCCTCTTACAAGGTTATAAAGGAGAGTTACATCGTCTCAAAGCCTACTTTCCGGTTCAAGAATGTGCTCAAACCTCCAAATTTGGTGCCAAGCTACTCGAAACTAGTCAAATATTATATAAATTAATCAAACTTGTGCTCAAAAGTTCATATCCCAACTATTAAAGTGATTCCCCCACTCTAAATGCAAGATCCCTAAAATTCACTTCCGGACCCACGTGCCCGGATTCTGGAAATTTTCAAAGGAAGTTGTTACCCATAACCTAAAGAACATAAATATATGATTTTTACTAAGTTTCATAATAATTTTCGTGGTAAAATCCCATGTTTATCAAAACCTAAGTTTTTCATCTAAACCCATGATTTCTTCAAATTTTCATATTAAAATACACCCATAATCTATGTATTGAACTCACATTAGGTAGAAATTACTTACCTCACAAAGCTAGGTCGAAATCCCCTCCTTAAAAACTCTCAAATCTCCCATGAGTGAAAGAAAATGTGTTGGAAATGGCCTAAGTCCCATATTAAATGAACCCTTCTGCCCAACGATTTTCGCACCTGCGGTACCTTGGCCGCATCTGCGGTTCCACACCTGCGGAAAATGCCTCGGAAGGTGCGCCTTTCCCTCACCTGGCCATGCTCTGCATCTGCGGACAAAAAGGGCCGCTTCTGCGAGCCTATCCGCACCTGCGATCAAGGCTCTTGCACCTGCGGTCGCGCAAGTGCGCCCAATATTCTGCATTTGCGGTTCTTGGGTTGCCCTCAATATCTCGCTTCTGCGGCTCGAGCTCGCACCTGCGAGCCCACACTTGCAGTTGGCCAAGTGCAGGTGCGATTATGACAAAACTGGGAGCTTCGGTTGTTGCTCCAAGCTCCCAACTTGGTCTGAGCCTCGTCCGATTGACACTTGGGGCCCCCGGGGCCCTGCCTGAACATACCAACAAGTTTGAAATAATAAACGGACTCGCTCAAACTCTCGAAACACCCAAAACAACATTAAAGCTAAGACTCGCACCCCAAAACCAATTGAATCAAACTTATGAACTTCAAGTTCTTCAATTTTCTCCCAATGCACCGAAACGTACTTAGATTACTCGGATTGACACCAAATTTTACGTGCAAGTCTTAAATGACATTACAGAACTATTCATTTATACCTCGATAACACCAAAACCCACTCCAAACCAAATTTAAAGAACTTCAAAATCCTTCAAGAACCAACTTTTGATATTAGGCACCGAAATGCTCCCGGATCATCCAGAATCCGAATCGAGCATACGCCCAAGTTCGAAATCATCATACGAACCTATTGGAACAGTCAAATCCCAATTTCGAGGTCATTTACTCAAAATATTTACCGAAGTCAAACTTAGTCTTTTAAGGCTAACTTAAGGAACCAAGTGTTCCAATTTCAACCCGAACCCTTCCAAATCTCAAACTAACCATTCCCGCAAGTCATAAAACACTAAAACATATACGAAGATCTTATTCAGGAGAACATGGTTCTAGAAAGTAATATGACCGATCGGGTCGTTACAGTTTCTCCTTTGAAAATATTAAATTCCTTGAATCTTCTTTGGAGCCTTTGAAGATCTCTAACGATGCTGTGTAAGCAGAGAAAGAAATCATAAAAGATGAAGTTGACCAACTGGGGAGGGAGTATGAGGCTCTTGATTATAAATTGACCATGAATGTTAGTTGGCTTATCTCCGTACTCATTTTGAAACTTTGACCGAAGCCAGCCAAGTAGGTTTTGATCTTGAAGCTGAACTGGATAAGGCTAAAAAGGTCTTTGAGACAACACAGCAAGGCCAATTCTTTTCCACCCCAAAATATGAAAGTTCTAAGGTTATGTAAGTAAAGAAAATGCGAAGGCAAATCTTCATCCTTCAACTTCAAGTCCCCCAGATGATCCTTCTTCGACTATCAAACTTTCTCCAGGTGACAACCTTCCTCAAGATGCGTCTTCCGAGCCCTAGATTTTATTATTGATGAACTTTTGTCGGTCTTTTGAAGAAATTTCTTATATCAACTTTTCATATGCTTTATATATGTTATGTTTTTTCTGGTTTAATTTATCGATTCTTTTACTGCATTACTTCAATCGAATGAATGCTTTAATATTGTCAAAATTGAATACATATGATCTTAATCATAAAATAGAGCACTTTCAAGCAATCGACACTAATAAAAATGGCGTCCCATATTCATGTGTGAAAAATATGAAATAACTTGAGAAGTTTTATTTGAACTTTCAACATTGATATTCATATATATATCATAATTACAATTACTTTCTTACAACAAGATCGATTTTACTTTACAAGTAGACTTTGGAAATATTTTATTCGTGACTATTTTTATAGTCTCAACTTGAGTTAAAATTTATGGAATTTTCTTCTTCGAAATTCTTCATTTCTCTACTCCTTAGAGTTCTTGAAATTCTTTGAGTTTCTTCAAGTTCTTGAAATTCTCCTCGAAATGTACCCTTATATAGTCGCCAGTGTTTGAGTTTGAAATATGAAAATTTGAACACTAGATCTTCAATTGAATTTCAATAACTTCTCTCCTTCGTTCTTTTCATGAATAGGAACCATGTATGAGACTCAAGAATTTTTAGATGAACACTGTGCTTAACCCTTTCCATCAAAATCATTGTAACCTTGACTAAGAATAATTAAATATTCCGCGTGTCTTTTTGGGTCCAGTGTCATTATTTGGTTTGGTTAGCTTAGTGCCTATCATCTAAAAATATTAGTAAAACTTGTATGAACAAATAAATAATGAATTGAAAGATACCTAAATGTGGGTAATTTTTCAGAAGTAATACTTCTTTAAATGCACTGCATTCCAATTGAAAGGTAACATTTTTCCATCCATGGTTTCTAACTCGTACGTTCCTTTCCTAACGATGCCTCAAACTCAATATGGACCTTCCCAGCTCGGGCCTAATTTTCCTGAATTCACCGCATATGTGGATTGGAACACCTTTCTAAGTATGAAACCCCAATTTTAAAATATAAGAAGTTCGCCTTTCGGTTATAATACTATTTTATCCTTTACTTTTAAGCTGTCATTTGTATCAAAGCTAACTCTCCTCGTTCCTTACCAAATCCAAGCATGTATGAAGTGCTTTATTATTTGATAATTCATCCATATATTTATATTTCAAACTTAGTTACCCTATATCCACTGGGATCAGAGCTTCGGTGCCATAAAAAAGTGAGAAAGTAGTTTCTCCCGTACTTGTCTTGATGTTGTTCTATAGGCCCACAACACTGTTGGTAGCACTTCAGGACACTTACCCTTTGGATCTTCTAAACGCTTCTTCATATTGAATCCAATTATCTTGTTTGTCGACTTTTCTTGCCCATTATTAACGAGATGATATGGTGATGTTGTTATTCTCTTGATTTTCTAACTTACAAGATATTCAGTTGACTTTGCTCCCATGAACTGTGGTCCATTATCACATTTGATTTCTCTTGAAACCCTAAATCGGCAAATTATATTTCTCCAAGTGGAGTCTACGACTTGTTTTTCACATACCTGTTTGAAGGTACCTGCTTCTATCCACTTATAAGAATAGTTAGCTAAGACCAACAAAAATCTTATCTTTTTTGGTGCTTATGATAATGGACCTACGATATCCATTCCCATTTAATAAACGGCTACGGTGCGAGTATTGAATGAAGTAGCTCTGTCGTTTATGCAATTGATTTGCATACCCTTGACATTTATCGCACATTTTCACGAAGTTTTCTGCTTGTTCTTTCATTCGCAGCCAATAATATCCGACTCTTATCAATGTTTTTACCAACTATCTACTTCCTGCATGATTCCCTAGTGGCCTTCATGCACTTCTCGCATTACGTAATCAGTTTGTCGGGGGCCAAGACACTTAGCTAAGGGTCTACATAGAATATTTTTTTATACAAATTTTCTTCTATTAAGCAATATCGAGCAGCTTGCATTCGTAGCCATTGAGATTGCTTCTTATCTTCGTGCAATATTCCATGTTACAAATAATTTATGATTTATTTCACCAATTCCATGTTAAACTATTAAAATTTACCTCATTTGGTTTGGTCCAGTGTTGAAGTAAAAGAAATGAACCACTATTGCGTTTCAGAATTGGTTATATCTGCCATGGATCCAAGATTTGCTAATGCGTCTTCGTCTGCATTCTCTTCTATTTGGATTTGAATAACTCTCCATTCTCGGAATTGATGTAAAAAAATTGTACCTTTTCTAAGTATTGCTGCATCTGTGTCTCTCTTGCCATGTAATTCTCTTGCATCGGTTTAAATACTAATTGAGAATCGCTTTTAATTTTGGTTTGCTCAATTCCCACTTCTTTTGCAAGTTCCAAATCCGCAACCACCGCTTCATACTCAACCTCATAATTAGTAATAATATAACTTCTATCACTTTTGTAGCAATTTTCTTAGTGGGTGATATTAAAGAAATACCCAAACCCACCCCTTTTATATTAGAAGATCCATCCATGTACAAATTCCTAGTCCCCAGATTAGACTCGGTAGAAGCACGTACCTCTTTTTCAGTCTCGAGGAGTAGGTTTGAGCTAAAGTCTACTACAAAATCTGCTAGTACCTTTGACTTTATGGCATCTCGTGATTGATAAACAATATCATACTCACTAAGTTTAATTTCCCTCTTGGCTAATCTTACTGATAACTCATACATATGTCAAATATTTTGTAATGGAAAAGTTGTCACAACATATATGGGATGACAGTGAAAATAGGGTCGAAATTTTCTTAATGCCAGTGATAATTTTTCTAAATATGGCTAACTTGTTTCAGCTTCTAACAATGCTTTACTAACATAGTAAATAAGAGATTGCGTACCTTTTCCTTCACAAACCAACACCGCACTCGCTGCTACTTCAATTACAGCCAAATAAACGAGCAATCTCTCCCCCTCATCTATCTTTGACTTGTTGGCATTCATCTGTCTATTCAAAACTTATTTTACTTTTTTAGCAATGAGAAAAATTTGAAACATCTTTCAGATGATTTTGATATGAGTATCCCTAGAGTTGGTATTCTTCCAGTGAGTTTTTGCACTTCTTTTTTGCTGGAAGCACGTGTGTTGTTACGCCAAATGCACATTTTTCTGGTTCAGCTTCATATTGTATTTTCGAATAATTGCAAAAAATGCTTGAGATGATCTTCTACTTGTGTTGATTTCACCAACATGTCGTCTATGTACGCCTTCATAGTTTTTCCCAATTTTTTTTGGAATATTTTGTTACCAATCTTTGATACATAAACCAGTATTCTTCAAACCAAGGGAATAATTTTATAACAATAAGTCCCCTTGTTAGTAATAAAAGAAGTTTTTTCCTCGTCTTAGGGATCCATTTTAATTTGGTTATATCTAGACTAAGCATCCAAAAAACTTAAAAGCTCATGTCCGATAGTAGAATCAATTAATTAATCTATATGCGGTAAAGGAAATGAATCTTTAGGACATAACTTATTCAAATCAGTATAATCTACACATACTCGACATTTACTTTTCTTTTTAGGAACTATGACAGTATTTGATAACTAGTCAGAATATTTTACCTTCACGAATTGAACCAATTTTCAAGAGTTTACTTACCTCTTCCTTTGTTACCTGATTTTTGAAAACACCTTTCTTTCTCTTATTTTGCTTCACCTGTAGGTATAATGGATCTTTATTTAGTTTATGGGTGATTACCTTTGGTGGAATACCTATTATATATGAATCTGACCAAGTAAAACAATCAGTGTTAATGCACAAAAATTTAATTAACTTAATTATTAGCTCCGGGCTTAAGTTTATCCCAATATAAACTTTTCTCTTAGGCCAGTAAACAAATAAGGTAACAACTTCGAGCTCTTCTATAATTATTTTGATAGTATCGTTCTCCTCCGGTTCCTGAATCACATTAGATCTCACGTCTATGTCTGCTCTGTTTCCCATATCTGATGCTGCAGTTATTGAGGGTTCAGTGTACTCCTCAAGTGGACACTGTAATTGCTATTTTTCTTTTCTATCCCTGATTGTTCCACTATCTATAGCCACCTTATTATTTCTTATGCTGCTCATTGATCTCCCCTGGTCTGATAAATTTTTCATTGTGATGGGAATTTAATAACTTTATTCAAAGTTGATGGTACTGCGTTCATCTCATGAATACATGGCCTTCCTAAAATTATGTTGTATGACATGCATGCCTCCACATCTTTAAATTTTGTGTCTTTCACTACCCCTTCTTCCAAAGTAGACAACATAATCTCTCCCTTGGTTATTACGCTTGAATTGCCCCCCGAACAGAGAATCGAGCCTTGGGTATTATCTGGTATGTTGCTTTCATTTAGTTGATCACTCATAGTAATATAATATTTATTGAGCTGCTTGGATCAATCAAAACTCGTTTCATATTAGTATCATGAACATGTAGAGAAATTACTTGTGCATCATTGTGGGGTATGAACAAGACATCTGCGTCCTTATCATCAAATGTTATGCTCTATCCTTCTAGGATTTGTCGAATATGTTACCTGTGGGTCACATTTATTTTAGCTATTCTCTTTGTTGTTGTTTATGTTACTCCGTTGACTTATTCACCTCCGGCTATTACATTCACTGTTCTTTTTCGATGATGGAGGCTTCGGTGGTTCTTTCATGTTCTTCATATGATATTTTTTATCTTTCTTACTAAATATATTAGTGAGATAGTCTTTCTTCAACAGATAATTAACCTCTGCTTGTAATATCCTGCAATTTGCTGTTCTGTACCCATGATCATTATGAAATTCACACTAAATTTTCTGACTCCTTTTGCTAGGATCCGACCTCATCTCTTTGGTCCATCGTACCTTGTCTCCTATGCCTCTTAATATTGCTACTAACTCTAAAGTACTTACGTTAAAATCAAAATTTCATAATTTTTGTCTAGGACTTAAGTCATTGTACCTTGTCATATCTTGTTCCTTCCCAAATCGAGAAGAGAACCTGCCTTCATATGCTTTGACCTTTGATCAGATCGTACATGTTCTGATTTTGGCACGTGATCTCGCTTTGATGGTCCCATATAAGGCTCGTACTTATTTTTTTCACATTCCTTTGTTCTAATTCTGATCTTCTAGGCCCGAACCTATCTTCCACCTTCAGTTG
>MDKI01236902.1:0-50244 GCA_005239505.1 Nicotiana paniculata | reverse complement strand
CTAAAAATTGTGTATCTCAAAAAATTATTATTTAATTTACAGATTAAACATACAATTAATGTTATATTAATATACAGTTGACGACATGGAAACGCCCATACATCCCGGCCCTCGGTCGTTTGATTTATTAGTCCTACAGGGCCAGCATAGATCCGATTTTATATGGGACGGACAGTTATTGGCGCAGACTTTTCGTGCTAGGAGAGTGGATGATTTGTGGGACTTTTTAAGGGATAGAGTTCTACATCCCTGTGTAGTCTACTACCTGGAGGAGTTGGGATTTTATAGGATTAAAGAGATCGACCGGATACAGCTCGACTGGGCTTTGATCACGACGTTGATTGAGCGGTGGCGACCGGAGACGCACACTTTCCATCTGCTCATCGACGAGGCCACCATCACGTTGCAGGACGCTGAGGTTTTATATGGCATGCCCGCTGATAGGTTGCCCGTTTTACTGCCTATGGCTATGAGATATTATTCGCGGGCGGATTATTGGGATATGCTGCACAAGCTCACGGGTTTCATGCCACAGGACGAGACTGTATCGTCTGGGGATAGTCGTATGCAGTTGACCCCTATTAGAGAGTACCTGGAGCAGATCCACGAGACTATCACCGCCGAGTCAGCGGAGGTGGATATTGTACGATATACGAGGCTGCTGTTGCTCCTTCTATTTGGGGGGGTCTTATTCCCGAACAATTCGGGGAACCGAGTGAGCCTCCATTTTCTTCATCATATTGAGCGGTTCGAGGATACAACCATTTACAGCTGGGGTGGTGTTGTCCTCGCATACTTGTACAGGCAGATGTGTCGGGCTTTCATGGGCACACAGAGAGACGTTTGTGGCTTTCTGCTGCTTCTACAGGTGACAACATATTCAAATAATATATTCATTAGTTACAACTCTACCTAGTCAGAATTAATCTTATACCTTACGTCAACTTTGTATGTTAGGTTTGGGCCTGGGAACGATTTCTGCAGTTTCAGCCACCTCTACCACAGCTACCTGTTACTGTATCACCTCCGTTTCTCCCTCTAGCCAGGAGGTGGGTTCTCCGCCGTACACTTGCACGAGAGTATGTTTCCCATCATAATCTCCCCCTCTGCAGGGATGTGTTGGATTTGCTGAAGGGCACGCAGGTTAATATCTACCTAAACTTAACTGGTATAGATTAAATTAGTGTTGCGCATACTCACAGTTTGTTTTCTTATTTGATAGTTCACCTGGATGTCGTACAACGAGGAGTTGATCGGTACCCTTCCAGCTTATTGCTCATCCGGCCGACATATTTGGAGGACTTTTGTCCCGCTCATGTCAATATTGTCGAACATCATGCCTCCGAGCGGGTGCTTCGTCAGTTTGGCCCGCTGCAGTCTATACCGAGGCAGCCTGTCTGGCATGCTTTACATTATCAGAGGGATGATCGGTCTAGGGCGGACGACACATTTATGGCATGGCTTAATGCGCAGATGGGTATTTGGGACAGACGAGATGAGTTGACCCCACCTACGCAGATACAGGAGGTGCCTATTCAAGATTATATGGCATGGTACCGCCTTGTTACCCGACTTTTTATCGGGAACCCCATTCATCCGGCACACGGTCGGTATGTCCCATACGTCGGGAGACACGAGTCCTTGGTATGCTTTCTGTTATTATTAATTATATACCTGTAATTTAGTGCCACATATGTAGTTTATATTTTTTACTTTGTGCAGGCGATTGGATTTCATATCGTCTATCAGATGGGACTGCAGATGTAAAGTCATGTCCACAATCATGTGGCCATGCAAGACTATAGTCATCAATTCATGGAGGTGGCTGTCCGGACACTGCATCGAGCCCGATCGAATTAGCGTTTGGCACACGAGCCTGATTATGTGGACCTAGCATAGTACGAGCGAGGTCATGGTGCCCGACGAGATGGTGGTGCCCGACGAGGCCAGGGTGCCGGACGACGTGGGTATGGGCAGAGAGGAGGTGGTCCCCAGCAAGGGGGCATTGAGGCTCCTGCTGATGATGTTGTTGTTGCTATGGCAGGTGGCATGCATGAGACGGACATGCCGATGCATCTCACTCCAGTGACGTCGCAGGTGACCCCACCGGGTCAATTATTGATCACGAGCACGGATATTCCAGGAGTGGATTGGTGTAGATACTTCCCAGGCTCGTCTACCATTTATGAGGATCGACCGAGCCGATATTTGCATAGTGGGCGCCAACTGGGTTATGGCTCCTCATCACATGCGCAGGTATGAGTTTATTAGTATTGAATTTGAATTTGTTTTAACTATAACTTATTTATTTTCTTTAACTTTATTAATTTCATTTTTAAGGCTTCATGGGATGCTGACGTGGCTGCGACATATGATTACCTTCAGCAGCCAGCCGAGATCATGGTAAGACAATTTAAATTGTTGTGAATTGTTATGTACTTTTCTATACTGAGCTTTCTATTCTTATGTAGCTTTCTACTGGACCGACGGCCTCTTATATCAATCCTGGCAGCACCACTGATACATGTCATCCGGCGCCGCATCCGGCTATAAGGAGATGACTTGATGATGATGATCTCGATAGCGTACCTGGGCGGGATGGGATGCGCCTCAGGCCAACAGTTGCGTTGAGACACACCGGATGCGGGACATATTGATTCGGCCTTCCTTCTTTTTTTTGTATTTGGTGTAAATAATATTTTTGTGTACATTAATAACAATATTTATATAATATGCCCATTACTTTTTTAGATCCCCTTTCGTTAGATAGTTTCATATAACAACACTAGCACTAAAACTTAACTTCCAGTACAATTAAAATAAAGTTCAGTACAACAAACAAGGAAAACATTACTACAGCACAAACACAAACATAGCAGGCCAACATAATAAAAATACATGATATGGGAAAAATACACTAAACACATACATGTCAATGTTTAGCCCCGGCCGCCCTTTTCTCCGCTCCAACCAATTAAACTGTTCTTCCAGTTTTTCTTTTTCTTCTTCTACCTCTTTCAGTTTCGTCTTCACATCTGCAAATTCCCGTTTATATTATTTTTTACGTTCCTTTTGGGCTTCACAATTCCATTGGGATTTTATTTTTACTTCTTCTACCTCCTTCAGTTTCGCCTTCAACTCTGCAATCTCTCTTTTACTTCCTCTTTCATGTTCCAATTGTCTTAAACACAAATTATGAAGATGTTGCAAAGATTCTTTGTAGCATTCCTGATAACATGGTTCATCAACCCATTTCTCAAAATCGCAAATAGGTTCGTCGGGAACCTTGTAAAATTGGTTCACACAGTGCCAGTAGCGACGTCCAACTTCACCACCGTCCCAACAAGATCTCATCATGCATCTTTTTCCACACTTGCACCTTAGTGTACGGAGAGGTTGAGACATTTGTACGTTAAAAAAATCTTACTTTTAATGAAATATTTGTTATTAGTAATTTTTTAGCACACAAAATAACTAGAATGAGCCTGTTATTTATAGGCGATACAACACACATAACGTAGTGTTTAACCGCGCTAAATGCACACATAACGTACTATTTAATCGCGCTATATTTTGCGTGTTAAATATGATGATGTGTACAAGACAAGACAACTTTATGTCAGCTGGTCAGCTTTTTCAGTTCAACAAGAAAACACACATAACGTACTATTTAACCACGATAAATGTACACATAACGTACTATTTAATCGCTCTATATTTTGCGTGTTAAATATCATGATGTGTACAAGACAAGACAACTTTATGTCAGTTGGTCAGCTTTTTCAGTTCGACAAGACAACACGCATAACGTACTATTTAACCGCGCTAAATGCACACATAACATACTATTTAATCGCGCTATATTTTGCGTGTTAAATATCATGATGTGTACAAGACAAGACAACTTTATGTCAGATGGTCAGCTTTTTCAGTTCGACAAGACAACACACATAACGTAGTATTTAACCACGATAAATGCACACATAACGTACTATTTAATCATGTTATATTTTGCGTGTTAAATATCATGGTGTGTACAAGACAAGACAACTTTATGTCAGCTGGTCAGCCTTTTCAGTTTGACAAGACAACACACATAATTACGTAGAATTTAACCGCGCTAAATGCACACATAATTGTATTAAATTATCATTTAAAAAACTAAAATGAAAAAGTTCAAATCATAATTAACAAACATAAATTTATTTCATAAATATTGCAACATAAAAAAACACAACTAATTATTACAACATAAACTCATGGATAGTTAGGCACACTAGAAGAACACCCACCACGAGCTTGATTAGCATTGCCACCCAAACCACCTGAAGGACATTTTCGACAGTCGTGTCCTGTTTGCGAGCATATACCACATTTGCGCGCATAAACGGTATCACTAACATCAATATGTTTCCGTTTACACGTTCTCTTCTGCACCTGTATTCGACGCAAATAGGACTTGTTGCACACCATTTTAAATGGTTTCGGCGGCCAATAATGCTCAGCACCCACTGGGTGTAACTGCCCACTATATGTGTTTAGATACTTGACAACATTATATTGCTGATCTACATTGTTGGTCCCCCCAAAACCAATACGTTGAAAACACTTGATGGCATGTGAGCAAGGCATGTGGTAGATGGACCATTTCCCACAAGAGCATAACCTTGATGATTCATTTACAGTATGTACATTTTTCCCCCGATTTTGATGGATAGCGGTGAGAACTTCAAAAATATTTCTTTCGTTATCATACTGCAAAAATGAATGTTAATGTGCTCGTCGTCTGTATTTCTCAAATCTCTTCATCATCACTGGCATAAATTCAACACCCCTTTCCATCAATGCCGTTGCAGCTGCAGACCGTTCAACAAACCTCTCTGCCATCTGCTTGAACGACATCTGCACCATGGCTGTGACAGGAAATCCTCTTGCCGACTTCAATAACCCGTTGAAAGACTCTGACACGTTTGTAGTCATAATTCTCCATCGCCTGCCACCATCCGCATTCAAAGTCCACTTTTCAGGGTGATGTCGCATTAACCAACAATAGGCTACCTCGTCTTCTTTCCTGATAGATTCCATGTGCCTCCGGAATTTATGTTGTTGGTGGTTTGTTGCTGCCATCCACATCAAATCATGTAGATCCTTGTTGGGATGTGCCTTCTGGAAATTGGCCTTAAAGTGCCTCACACAATAACGGTAGTATGCATAAGGTTCTTGCCATGCAGGCAAGTTCTCCACAGAGCTTAAGATACCACCGTGCCGATCAGATATTAGACAAATACCGGAATGCTGTTTGACAACGTGCTCTTTCAAGTGGTTCAAAAACAGCGTCCACGTCTCTGTGTTTTCATTGGCACAAATAGCAAAAGCTATAGGAAATATCTGTCCATTAGCATCTACTGCCACGGCTATCAATAGCTTGATATCGTACTTTCCATATACATGAGTGTTGTCTATGGATATTACGGGTCGACAATGCAAAAATCCATCAATTGTTGGTTTAAACGCCCAGAACACGTAATTGAATATATATTCTGGTTTTCCCGGACTCTGCTCAAGCTTTCATTCAACAACTGTCCCGGGGTCAAAGTGCTGCAGTGCGGCCATGTACTTTGGCAGAGATGCAAATGACTTATCCCAGTTACCGTAGACAATTTCAAACGCTCGTTTGCGCCCGAGAAATGTCTTTCTTTTGGTAATGGTATGGCCATATTCTTGGTGCACTGATGTAATGCACTCTTTGATTTTATACCTTATGGACGCTTCGAGGTGCGGAATAAGTACAAGAGAAATCAAGTCAATATCCAGGTTGAAGTGATTCCCGTTAAATGTGTCCATTTCGCATGTGTGGGTGGGAATGTATTTACCCACTTTCCACAGGCCTGTCTTCTTCTTGGTCGCATGCAATATCCAATGACATGGCCAAAACCACCTGCGACAAACAACCTTGTATACAAACGGACTTGACTCCCATACCTGCATCTCATGACACTCTTTTACGTTGTGCATTTTACAAGACCTGCTTACGCGCGCTTTATCAGGAAAAAGCATGCCCTTTGCAAGCACCGTTGGTCTAGACTCATCTCACATTGCTGTCCGAATTTCATCAAAATCCCTTGTGAGAGCTTCCACACCTGGCACTCTTGGAAAGTTATTAATGTAAGGAATATCTCTTGAATGAAATGGCACTTCGGACTCGTACACTCTTCGTCTAGGGGGGAGGGGTTGGAGCATACTCTCTCTTCAAATTAGGTCCTTCCTCCTCATCCTCCTCATCACCATCCTCACGAGGAAAGGGTGTCTCGTCTCCGGATTCATCGGCATTGTTGTCATAATCACTGTTCTCTTTCTCACTCTGTGTATCTGCCAGATCCAGATTTAATACGTCATTTTCGGGCAATTGAGTGAGTACAGGTGGTTCAACTTGCTGGTTTTCACTGCACAACCAACAAAAATATAAGCTACTGAAATTAAAATATTTTTCATATAGCTATATCACTTCACTTACAAGTCGTAATGTGATGAAATTTCATGATGGACGTTTTTAATTAGGTGATGACTACTGGATGGACCACTTGTAAAATTCATATCCGGCCGGTACCCCCTGTTAAATATGAGCGTTAAAACAAATTCAATACACCAAAAATGTACATAATTAACACAAATGAAAATTGAAGTTTACCACTCGTCTTGTGAATTACGGAAAGCAGGATAGAAATTATTTTCTCGCTACTCATTCGCCGGCGGTGATAAGTTTAAATCAAGGAAAATTCTTTCATCTGGAACCTGTCCGGCAAAAACTGCTCCAGAATAACCACCCGATGACTGGGGGTTATCCCTACTACGCGCAACCTCATTTTTAGGAACGTCTTCGACCTTGACGTACATCTCCAACATTGTGATTACAAGAAATTCCTGGCATTCATCCGGAGTCCTCAGAAAATCACTCAAAGTTTCATCATCGTCGATGTTAAACTCCGAGTAAAAAGCAACCCCTTGCGGAGTGACGGAATACGGATATCTTCCGGTTACCTTAAGAATCACTGAGCGTTTCCTCACACTCATTTTTTTTGCATAACAACGATATCAATTTATTGTACTCCATTGTAAGTGGCAATTTAACATGACACTGTGCAAGTAAACTGTACCCCACAGAGGTATTCTCCATCACAACCTCACCCCCCCCAATATAATGAAACTCTTATTCTACACTCTTCAGACATAATGAAAAACAGCTGGAGAATTTAACAACAAGAAACGTTTGAACGAGACTTAAAAATAAATTTGAATGATTTTTCTTACAATCTTAACCTCTTTATATAGGAAATGGCTAGTTGGGAATTTTTTTTTTATGTATAGCGCCCAAAAACTGGGCGCTATACGCATTTGAATTATTGTATCCAGAAAAAGACGGAATTAATAAAAAAAAAAAAAGGGTATAGCGTCCAAATTTTGGGCGCTATACCTGACACAGTTAGCTTTTGCAGTATAGCGCCCAACAACTGGACGCTATACATTAACGGCAGAGTTACCGTTAATGTATAGTGCCCAGTTTTTGGGCATTATACATACTTTGGTTGTCTTTTTTTTTTCAATTATTTTCGTTCTTTGTGCCAAAAAGAACATTATTCTCAAATTGCAAATAGTCTGACAGGGAGCAAGATCATCATATTCTGAGCACAAAATGAGATACGGAGATGTCGTGCTATGCGAAAAAAACATTAAGTCAAGCATAAATGCAGGAGAGAGCGACAAAAATAACCATAATCAAAGCTGAGAGACACTTACAATAGAAGCATATAGAGTCTTCCAAAACTCGATGCGGTGTGATTCAAATCTTCTAAGGAAAAGGCATCCAGACTGGAAGAAATTCCATGTGTTATCCATGAGGCTAGGGGAGGAGGACGTGACATTCCAAGAACTGTTGGATGTAGTATAAATCTAGTACCCAGATCACTAGTAAAGTCAATTGGAGAAGAATCGGGCAAAATCACTTAAACTAGCAAGAGTGAGTGAGTATCCGGGTGTGATAGCTATATTACGACCCCAACTAATATAGATTCTTGCTACCCGTTCGATATCCACCAAGGTAGAAGTTACCCTAGTCTCTTTTAAACACTTGAAAACCAACAACAAAAATATTGTCATTAGTTTCAATTATTGCATTCAATAGAGTAAAGTTAGAAGTAGAAATCAAATCCAAATGTTTGGAAGTGTAATTAGAAACAAAGCCCGCATCTAATATAAACAAACCTAATTCCACAAATTAAATCCCTCTGGATTCAAATCCCGACCTAGTTAGGTTAAAACTGCATCGACCACCCTCGCTACTCAATAGTAGTGTAGGCTTGGACCCGATCAATTTTTGGCATCGTTGACGGGGAATTTAGACGGTATTAGCTTTCTATATGAGTATCCCGTGATTCTTTGAGTTCTCCTATATATGTGTCTACATCTTTGGGAGATTCTATTGTTGTTAACTGTGTGTATCGATCGTGTTTTGTTGTTCTTGGTGGTTTTGAGACCAAATCCGATCTATTGTTGCTCAGTATGGTAGATTTTGATTTTTTTGGACATTGACTGGTTGTCTCCTTGTCATGTTATTCTTGATTGTCACGCCAAGATTGTGACGCTGGCTATGCCAGGTCTACCACAGATAGAGTGGAAGGGTGCATTAGACTATGTTCCTTGCAAGGTTATCTCATTTCTAATGGCTCGGCGTATAGTTGAGAAGGGGTGTAATGCTTATCTAGCATTCGTGAGGGATGTCAGTGTTTATACTCCTACCGTTGAGTCAGTTCCGGTAGTGAGGGATTATCTAGTTGTATTTCCAGTGTATCTTCCGGGCATGCCGCCTGATAGGGATATCAATTTTGGTATTGATTTATTATCGGTCACTCAGCCCATTTCTATTCCACCCTATCGTATGTCCCCAAGAGATAAAAGAATCAAAGGAGCAGTTGTAAGAGTTGCTTGATAAGGGCTTCATTCGGCCCAATGTATCACCTTGGGGTACTCCAGTCTTGTTTGTAAAGAAGAAGGATGGTTCTATGCGCGTATATTGATTATCGCCAGTTGAACAAGGTTACAGTGAAAAACATGTATCCACTACTACACATTGATGATCAACTTGATCGGTTACAGGGTGCCAGGGAAGAGACGAGGAAATTGAAAGTGATAAAAGGTCCAAAGAAGAAAAAGAAATGAAGAAAAGGAAAGGCAAGGAAAAGGAAGATAGGCCAAAAAGAAATATGTCAAAAAGAAAGTGAAAGTTGAAGGGATTCAAAGAAAGCAATGATGAAAGGCATGGAGTGATTAGAAAAGGAGAAAAATGATTGTCATTATTGAGAAAGAGTGACATTATGTCTCTCTATGTCCCCCTATGGAAGAAGAAAATGACTCAAAGAGTCAAGAAAGTATGAGCCGAAATGAGAAAATGGAGTGCTTAAGGAAAGATGAAACCATCATATGTTGATAAGTCCTACCTTGATCCAAAAGCCTTCATTATAGTCCCGCAAAAGCCCTATATGATTTCAAGTTGAATGAGCTTACATTAGTGGTGATTTACATAAGGGTCAAGCTTATGGTACTTAGAGCCGGACTTGTGGCATTCTTTTGAGAGAGATGAGCGCACTTCTTCACAATCCTTGTTTTGAATGTTACATTCTAAAGTTAGAATTGCTCATGGAGAGCAGAGGAGGAGGAGTTTGGGTTCCACAATGACCTACGCGTTAGAGCGAGCTTCCTTGATGAATTAAATCAACTCTTGATGCTCTAGTGTCACAATAGAACTATGTTACTCAAAAGGTCATAACATGATGTTGTTGATAACTCATTTGTGTTGAGGATAATTAGTCCCAATTGATACTTGATTGATTCACCTTAGGCCAGCACCCCACCTTGCAACGTCCGAAACATAACTAAACAGCAGCTAACGGTCCCAATCTCTCGAAGCCAACTAATTAATGGTTGACTTCTTATTGATCCAAATATTCAAATTCTGTGCAACCCGTAATTATCAGTAAGTACTAGAGATTTCTCAATCGTTGTTAACCCGATTTCAACTACTCAGTCAGCTTTACTTTTTTTTCCCTTTGTTTTGCTTCTCCGTGCACTGTTGAGTAGTTCCAAGCACTCTCCCTTTCAAGTTTCTTTTGATTTCTCATATCTGGAGACTTAATTTGATTTGTCCTTGTGGCTTCCTTTAATTTCTTTTCTTGATCAAAGTAATATTCCAAACATCAGTTCGTGCTTCCTTCCGTCAGTAGCTTGTTCAAAATTTCTCTCTTTGAATTGATAATCCTTTTTATTTTCTTATCAAATATGAGACCTAATATGCTCATGACCTTCTTCCAAGGAAATGTCACGTGAGCAACTAGAAGTATGGGCTGGCCACTTGTTAAACTTTACATAATAAACTAAAGTCACTTCCTCCTAGTTCTCGGTATATAATATGTAATTAGTGCACTATCCATTTATAAATTATCTATCTTATACTTCATACACATGTAAATTATATTTCCGGCAATAGATATATATATGTGCTTACATCCTATGAGTTTCGGGAAGAAGGGCAAGTTGAGCCCCAGGTATATCGACCATTTGAGATTCTTGAGAGGATTGGAGAGGTGGCCTACATGCTTGCACCATCACCCAGTCTAGCTGCAGTTCATCCAGTATTCCATGTTCCTATGCTCCGAAAGTATCACGGCGATCCGTCTCATGTGTTGAATTTCAGCTCAGTCCAGTTGGACAAGGATTTGTCTTATGTTGACCGATGGCCATTTTGGATAGGCAGGTTCGGAAGTTGAGGTCGAAGAACATTGCTTCAATGAACGTTCAATGAAGGGGTCAAACAGTCGAGGAGGCGACTTGGGAGACCGAGCATGATATGTGTAGCTGTTATCCTCAACTTTACACCACTTCAGGTATGTCTCTATACTTGTTCGAGGAGGAACGTTTGTTTTAAGAGGGGGATGATATAACGACCCGACCAGTCGTTTTGAGTGTTTTATCCCCCGATCCCCTATTTATTTCCTCCTCTATGCTATATTGTGGTTATGTAACTCGTCGGGGTGTTTGGTTTTGGTTTCAGGTGAGTTTTGGAGTAAAATAGGACACATAGTCCCTAAGTTGGAGGTTTAACTTGTAAGAGTTTACCGTAGTTTAACTTGTGTGAAGACGACTCTGCAATGGAGTTTTAATGGTTCAAATATCTCTATATAGTGATTTTGATCTTGAGAGCATGTCCGGATGTTGATTCGGAGGTCCGTAGGTCATTTCAGCGTGAATTGGCGAAAGTTGAAAAGTTAGAAGATTTTGGAAAGTATGACCGGGAGTTGACTTTATTGATATCAGGGTTGGATCCCGATTCTGGAAGTTGGAATAAGTCCATAATGTCATTTATGACTTATGTGCAAAATTTGAAGTCAATCGGAGTTGTTTTGGTATGAATCAACATAGGTTTCAGAATTCTGAGGTTCATAGTTGCATAGACTTGAATTTGGGTTTCGATTCGTAGAATCGATGTTGTTTGATGTGATTTTTGGCCTCGAGTAGGTCCATTATGCCTTTAGGAACTAGTTGGTACATTCGGAGGGGGTCCCGGAGGTGAAGCAGATTGAATCTGGATCGTTATTTGAACTTGTTGGACTGTTGAAAACTTCCATCTTCTGGTGTCATTACACTTGTGGAGGGCCTGGTCGCAGGTGCGAACTCGCAAAATCGAGATGGTCCCCGCAGAAGCGAAGTCACTTTTGCGATCAGAGGAAACTCATGCACGGGCTGGTTCGTACGTGCGATGTAGTCGCCGCATGTGCGGCCTTGTTCTCAGAGAAGCGGAGGGTTCTGAGCTTAGTCATGACCACACCTGCGATGGAAATTCTGTAGGTGCAGAGCTGCAGATGCGGTAGTTGGGTCGCAGTTGCGAGTCACTTGGGCAGAAAAAGGGGAAATTTCGAGGGTTTGATTTTTAATTCATTTTTGGACTTAGAGAACTCGATGGGAGGAGATATTTCAAGGGTTCTTCAAGGAAAACGTTAGGGGTAAGGAATCCTAACTAATTTTTGGTTAATTTACAAGAATCTTTTGTTAATTTTATCAATTGATTAGTGTTTTGGAGTTGGAAATTGGGGGTGGGGGAGATGGTAGAAACTTCTTAGACTAAATTTTTGAGTTTTGAAAGGCAAATTGAGGTCGGATTTTAGTAATTCTTATATGGTTGGACTCGATATCGAATGCGTGTTCGGATTTGGTAATTTTGGTGGGGTTCCGAGGCGGGCTCGGGTTTACTTTTTGGGTTGACTTTTAATTCTTCGCAAAGATCATAATTTCCTATAGTTTCCTATAGTTACATTTATAGTATGAAATTATTTTGGCTAGATTCGAGCCGCTCAGAGTTAGATAGTCGAGGAAAAGGCCTTCTAGTTGATTGAGTAAGCGAGATTTGTGGTAAGTGACTTGCCTAACCTTGTTGGGGTTTGGGGTGGGGGGGAGGGGGGAAATTACCCCTTAGGATTGGTGTTGTTTGTAATAATTGTGATATGTGAAAGTCGTGTACGCAAAGGTAAATACCTTCCATGCCTTAACATGTTATAATCATCATTTTTAGTCTAATTTCATATGTCTACTTGTCTTATCTCTTACTTGCTAGTTGTTCTACATGCTTAGTTGAAGTTCTTGTTTCCTTTATTCCGTATTCATTATTTAATTGTTGAATTTTGTACTTGAAATTCTATTCTGGGAATATCTTATTGTTGAGATTGTTATTGAGTTGCAAAGGCCGAATTTTTATTGAGGCAAAGTGTTAAGTTGTAAAAAATCATTATATTGAGTTCTTCTTCTAGTTGTTATTGTTGAGACTTTTGTACATTCTGATTGAGTTGTGGGTTCCTTATTGTGAAACTCTGTTATTGTTTGGTTTCTTTGGCAAGTTGTGATACTGGAAACTTGAGGTGCGATTTGTGTTATATTGTGATATTGATATGTATGCGGTGCTATAAGGTCTGGGGTTTGAAACACATACGGTGAGACTGGTGGGATTGATACGCTTGGCTAGTAGAGGAACTACTAGAAGCCATGCAGTGTGATAAGGTGAGAAAAAACACGGGATACTATTTCGGAAAAAATAATTTTTAAAATTAAATGAAAAAGCTCCTGTGGAGATATAAGAAAAGATTGTGAGTTATTATTGTGATTTGGGACTATGAGGCAGTACATCGGTAGTGACCCTTGTTGATCTTTCTCTATTTGTTGTACTTGTCTTTGGTTGTTTGTCTCCTTAACATGTCAAATCCTTGTTTCCTTCCGTGATGTATTATTTTCACTGATTTTGTGTAGTTAACTCTTAGTATACTCTTTACTTGTTTCATTTCCTTTTTCTTTATTATTACATTGTTAAATCTTTCATCTTGGTTCTTATTATTTTCAGTAGAGTCTTGACCTGACCTTGTCACTACTCTACTATAGTTAGGCTTGGCACTTATTGGGTACCGTTGTGATTTACTCATGCTACGCTTCTGCACATATTTTTGTGCAGATCCGGGTACATCCTACTAGTCTAGGCATCAATGATTTGAGTCTGAGCGTGGAGACTTCAACGTATACCTACCAGCGTCCGCAGGCCTCAGAGTCCCCCTTCTATTCTAATTTCCTTATTTCATTACCCTATTATAGACAATGGTGTATAGGATTATTCGGTACTAATACTTAGAGCTTGTGATTTATATTTCACTGGATTTTGGGAGTTGTACATGTTGAGTTGAAAATTTTATTTTATATAGTTGTTGAAGTTTTGAGATTTTAAATTATTATTTCAATTATTTCTCATGTTTGCTAGTCTTACCTAGTCTTAGAGTCTAGGTGTCGTCACGACATCCTACGGAGAGAAATTTGGGGTCGTGACAACTATCACTATTAATGAATAGCACTTCACTATTGTGAATAGTGTTAGTAATAATGATCAATAGTGTCGCACTATTCTTGTGAATAGTATCTGCACCAATACCGTACTTTTCTATCAGAATTGCACTGTCTGTGCTTTGATACTAGTTATTGGAAAGCGTGTCAGGCAAATAAAAGGGAAAAAATATTTAAAAGAGAAAAGCAACAAATTGCACAAGACAAGACAAGATTTACGTGGTTCGGCAATTTTTGCCTACTCCACAACCACAAAAAGAATAGCTTTTATTGATTGAAGAGAAAGAAGAAGTTGACGGATGATTTCAACTGAAAAAGGGAATGTCTATTTATAGGCAGAGGAATCAGCTGAAAATCTTCAACAAGATATGAACATGCGGCAGGACGACACAACAATTGTAAACGAATTTAATGCATTCACATTTTGCAGTCTTTTCATTCTTCCGACCTTTCTTTCTTTGGCTTTCTTACATATCTTTTTCTTCTCTTCCTTTGACTTTTCTACTTTTGTTTTGTCTTCCCTCTTTTATTTCTTTTACAAATGACAACAAAGTTTTCTCCTAACTTAATGAAAGATTAGAATATTTGGGGCACTACAAGTTTCTTGTATTTACCAAGCTCAAGAAATTTGTTTGTACGTGTTGTTATGTACCGAAAGACATGTGTCTCTTATAGCTTGTTTGGCAGACATGAGTCTCTTATAGATTGTTTGGCAGACATGAGTCTCTTATAGCCTGTTTGGCCATCAACTTATTTGTCAAAAGTGCTTTTCAAAAAAATACTTTTGGTAAGAAATAATTTGTGCTTGACTAATTAATTTGAGAATCACTTTTGAGCAACAATTATAGCATATTTGGCCAAGCTTCTAAAATCAATTTATTTTGAGGAGTGCTTTTGGTGAGAAGCAATTTATTTTTGACTAATTAATTGAAAAAGCACTTCTGAGCAGCAATTATTATTTGACCAAGCTTTTAGAAAGTGTTTGAAGTATATTTTTCTCAAAAGTGCTTCTAAAAAAAGTGTTTTTGCAGAGAAGCTACTTTTTCTGCTTATGTTTCTACTCAAAAACACTTTTTTCTTCTAAAAGCTTGGCAAACACTTCACTTTTAAAAAAAGTACTTTTTTGGAAGAAAAAAAAGTCCTTCTAGCCTTGGAGAAGCTTGGCGAAATACTTGTCAAGCTTTTAAAAAGTGCTTCTAAGTGTACTTTTCTCAAAAGTACTTTTCAAAAATATTTTAGGAACAAACTATTTTTTTCTGCTTCTAAAAAGGTGTTTCTGCTTCTACTCAAAAGCATATTTTTCCTTCTAAAACTTGGTCAAACACCTCAACTTTGCCAAAAAGTACTTTTGACAAAAAAGAAGTTTGATCAAACAAGCTATTAGGTTGCACACATGTAGATGCAATAGGAGTGCTCCGCTGCCGAAGAATTTGTATTAAAGTTGTTGTGGTTAAAAATCCTTAAGGTCTAAAATATATTGTAGTAAGGTCGTAATATGTCCTCTCCATCAAAGGCGGATTCATAATTTCAAGAGGATGAGTGCATTATTGTGAAGAGATGATTTAGAATTCATATTTAACGGGTTTAACTTTTTTTTTAAAACCATGAATACCTAAATTGAAAAGTTAAATTAATTATTTACCCTTCTAAAAATTTAATTATCCTACTTTCTTAAAGTAATTTAAAATAACATATTAAAATAATATTTAAACAATAATTGTAACGACCCGACCGGTCGTTTTGAGCTCTAGCTCGTCGTTCGGAATTTTGAGGCCATGAGCAACTTTATTTCAGGTGTTATGACTTGTAGGTGTGGTCGGAATTGAATTTCAGGAAGTTTAGAGTCAATTGGAAAAGAAAATTCTCATTTCAGAAGCCTTAAGTTGGAAGAATCGACGAAGATTGGATTCTTGAGTAAATGACCTCAGAATCAGGATTTGAAGGTTCTAGCACGCTCGTATGGTGATTTCGGACTTGGGCGTATGTTCGGATCGGGTTTTGGATGACCCGGGAGCGTTTTGGCACATATTGTAGAAGTCAGCATTTTAGGAGAAATTTCATTGAAGTGCATTTCAGTGATATTGATGTCTGTTTGGGATTCCGAGTCTGGGAATATCTCTGTATGGTGATTCTGGAGTTGGGAGCGCCTGTAGGTTATTTTGAAGTCATTTGGCTAAAGATAGAAATTTGTAGGTTTTTCAGAAATCCGACCGGAAGTGAAAATTTGGATATCGGGGTCAGAATGCGATTCGAAAGTTGGAGCAGGTTCGTAATGTTGAATGTGACTTGTGTGCAAAATTTGGGGTCAATCGGACGTGATTTCATAGGTTTCCGCATCGAATGTAGAAGTTGGATTTCAAAGTTCATAAGGATTGAATTGAGTTGCGACCCATTGTTTCAATGTTATTTGATGCATCTTGAGGCCTCGAGAAGGTCTGCATTATGTTTTGGAACAGGTTGGTGTAATTGGACGGGGTCCCGGGGACCTCGGGTGGATTCCGAGTGGTTAACGGATCAAATTTGAAGTTGAGGAGGAGCTGGAGTTGCTGATGTCTGGTGTTATCGCACCTGCGAGGCTTGGGCCGCGGGTGCAGCTTTGGCATCGCAGGTACGAGGTTAGGCTGGCTTGGCTGGGGGCGCAGGTGTGAGGTTATTTCTGCACCTGCAAAAGCGCAGGTGCGGACAAAGTAGCGCAGGTGCGGAGAAGGCTGGGGAAAGAGAAAGCCGTAGGTGAGATAGTTTGGGCGCACCTGCGGGCTCGCAGGTGCGGGCGTAGTAATCGCAGGTGCAGAAGGACTGGAAGCAGTGTTCATTTTTATAACCGAAGTCTTGGCCATTTCTCTTCATTTTTCTCTTGGTTGGGCGATTTTGGAGAGCTTCAAGTGGCGATTTTCGTCATCTATGTCAAGGTAAGTTGTTTCTACTCATCTCAAGGTAAAATACAAGGTTTTATATAGATTTGGTCATGGAAATTAGTAGAAATTTGGGATTTTTGAACAAGACCTAGAATGAGTATTTTTGGATTCTAACCACTAATTTGAGCATGAAATTAAGAATAAATTATGTATTGGAGTTGGTAAAGTCATGGATAAAGTTTATCTTTGAAAAATTTTGGAATCCGGGCACGTGCGCCGGAGGGCAATTTGGTTAACTTTTCGAGCGGAGTTGGGAATTTATATAATTTGAATTGTTACAAGTATTAGAGTATATTTTCATTGGTTTGTCCGTTATTTGGCTAGTTTTGGGGTGTTCTGCATTGATTTGGGTCATCAGAAGGACTTGGAAGCTGGTTATGGAACTCCGGAGTGAGGTAAGTCTCCTTTCTAACCTTGTGAGGGGGAATTGTCCCCATAGGTGAACTAATCGAATATGTGCTACTATTTTTGGGAGCTACGTATGCATGAGGTGACGGGAGTCCGTGCGTAGCTACTATCATGCTTGTGTCCGGGTAGTCTAGGACCCACTAGCATGCCTTACCTGTTGTATTTGAAATTTTTCTAATGAAATTAGACTGTTAACATTATCGAATTAGTAACTAAATACCTAAGAAGATTGAAGTTTATTTTTCTTAATCATCTAGAAAGAGAATTGATTTTTCTGGGATAATGGTTTTTCCTGATAAAGCATGTTTTATTTGCCGTACTTGTAACCTTACTGATAAATTTTTAATATTTACAACCTCATTAAACTTGGCAAATGAATTTCCAGAAAAGATTTAAATATCATCTTCATGTCCATTAAAAGAGAATTTTATCACTTCCTTGAGTAATTGTTTTCCTGATAAAATGTGAATTTAATGTGTGAATATGTGCATCTATGAGTACCTGAGTCGCACGTATGATTCGCGAGCAGGGTAACTCTATTATTATATATGACCGCGTCGCATGATCAATTCGTGAGCGGGAAAAATATATGCATATATGGTTCGAGTCGTTTGACCCTTCGGCAGTGCACAGTTTATTATTGTTGGTCCGCACCGTTCGACCCTCGGCATTGCTTGCGCATGATATTTACTGCGTACTTGCTGTGGTTTTTACTTGAATACTGGCTTGGAGATTTTAAATTGTCAACTGAAATGACGAGGATTTAAGAATATCAAATGTGAAAGAAGTTGCTATTTCCTGCTGCTACTTGTTAAGTTGCCTTTGATATCCATGCTTAGGGTCACCCTTGATTATATTAATTTGAACTCTAGTAAGTGTCAAAGTCTACCTATCGTCACTATCTCTTCGAGGTTAGGCCGGATGCTTACTGAGTACACGTTATTTTCGTACTCATGCTACACTTGTTGTGCATTTTTTTATTGCACAGGTACATTCATAGCTAGTGGCCCTGCTTGATGCAGTGGTGTGGCTGACTTGGAGACTTAGACGAGTTGCACCATCCGGAGACGACCGCAGCCGGCAGAGTCTTTCTCAGATGTATTGTGTTTATTTTAAATTCCTTGTCCAGATTGTATTCCGGACAAGTATTGTAGTACATGTATAATTCCTAAAAAATATGCTCATGCACCTGTGACACCGGGTTCTGGGATAATTATGGCAAATTCACTATTTAAATTGCTAAAGATTTTGTTGTTTACTCAGTGGAAGTTTGCTAATTATTATCTAAGAAAATGAATAAGTAATGACTTCAAGAATTTTAAAAATAAAGATTTTATTAACTATTTAAATGATTGGCTTGCCCGACAGTGGTGTCCGGCGTCATCACGACCTTAATGGATTTTGGGTCATGACAACGTGGTAATGGAGCACTAGGTTCCCTTAGGTATCACAAGTCATGAGCAAGTCTAGTAGAGTCTTGCGGATCGGTATAGAGACGTCTGTACTTATCAGAGGCTACTGGTCTATTAGGAGTACTTCCCTTCTTGATTCCTCATCATGCGGTTTGATTCCCTTGGGGCTTATGTCTACGTTCCTTATTACTCAATATTACGCGTCGCGAATCGCTTGCTATAATCGATAATTTGAGGAATTGTAATGGTACTACAGTTATGGTGCGTAAGGTTTTTCCATGCACAGTTGGTTGAGTCTATCGTCGTTGCTCTGCGGAAGGATATTATGTTGTTTCACCTCGGTAGCTGCACTTCTGAGAGATTTGAGGTTATGCGCATATTTGTTATGATGCTTATGATTAGTTATCGCATGGTATTGATCTTATGGTAGGATGCTTGCCCATACGTCGGGGAAATGAATGACTTGATAGGAATTCTACTCAGAGCATGATTCCGAGAATTCAGTATTTTATTTCTAGTGGAGGAAAGGCAATTGGACTAGAATTGTTCGAGTTTGGGTTGATAGAGTAATAAGACTCGGTGTTTCCAAGTGAGGTGGAATATTCATCTGTGATGTGGTAATCGTCGTGTTTGATCAAATAGAATGTGTTAAGTTCGCCAGTGTTATGATCTTCTTAAGATTTGCACTCTTGGCACGGTATTGTGAAATAGTGTCCGAGAGCGGCTGTTAGAGATCGCGGTGTGCGATGGTTCATGATCGGATTGGTGTTTCTAGCATCGGCGGCTCGAGAAAGATGATCTTTGGAGAGTTTGGAGGTTGTGGTGGTCTGCTGGTTTGAGTGCTACAGAGAATGATATTTATTCGAGGCAACAACTGGGTAGCATATCCTGAGGAAAGACACGTGGGGAGTGTCAGGCAATGGTTAAATTTCTAGAAGGCCAGGTGTAAGAAGCAGAAGTCGAGCAATTGCTTAAAGGGGTGAGTTTGACCAAAGTGGGAGAGTGGCAGCGTAGCATATGACTTTTGTGGTAAGATAGCTGCACATCTTGAGGAGAAGTTTGGAGTGATTTGGGAATTTTGGTGGACGATGATTGGGTCCACGGTCTTAAATTGAAATATTGGCTATTGCGACGGGAGATGGAATGCAACAGAGAGGAGTTTTTCGGGAGGAAGAAGGATGAAATATAGCGGTGAGTTGGAGGATGTTGTCGTGCCTTTAGCGGATGTCCATGAGGAGCGGACGGACTGGTAAAGTTGGTAAATGAGGACGGGCTTAGGATGGAGTATTGATGTCATAAAGATTGTGCAGTACAACGTCGTTGGAAAGTGTCAATTGGTAATTTCTACAGGAGGGTTATATCCTGTGAGCAGGTTAGCATTCGTGTGGTTGGCAAGTTTCTGCGAGGAATTCCAGTGGCTATTCGGTAGGAGGCTGAATATGTGAATGATGCGAGGGAATTTGGGTATTCATGGAATGCTAATAGGAGAATTTAGAAGAATTTGACGGGTTGGTTGAGCAAGATCATGTCAGCAATGAAGAAAGAATTTCGGTAGGGACTAGAGTGGTGCAAGGAGCAGCTTCGGGCTAAGGGGAAGAGTCTGAAATAAAATACATTGTTCAGAATGAAAAGAAACAGTAAAATGATAAGACTAGGAAGAGACTCCAGGGTCTGCGGACGCCAGCAGATCTACCTTGGGTCTCTTGACGAGCAAGTCCAGCTGCTAATCTCACGATCAGCTAGGGCCGGTACCAAAATCTGCACAATAAGTGTAGAGTGTAGTATGAGTACAACCGATCCCATGTACTCGTAAGTGTCAAACCTAACCTCGACGAAGTAGTGACGAGTCTATGGCAAGACACCTACCTAATAAACATGTGCAGATTACAGTATATGTACAAATAACAACAAATAAAAGCTAGACAAGTAATTTCGGGAGAAGGACATGTTGTGGTGACAAGATAAGAGAATCACAGCAGCAACGATAACTAGAACAACCAATATGCCTTGAACGAATGAAAATAATTAAACACAGTAAAGAAAAGTGCACGGCATCACCCTTCGTGCTTTTACTCTCAACCTCACCATATGAATCAGCCGAAACGGCACGGTATCACCCTTCATGCATTAACTCTTATAACATGGCACGACATCACCCTTCGTGCATTAAAACTCACAATATGGCACGGCATCACCCTTCGTGCATTAACACTCACAATATGGCACGGCATCACTCTTCGTGCATTAACACTCTCCCTTACCATAAAGCAATGAACAAATAACAATAGGGAGATAAGAATAACAAGAACAAGTGTCACGACCCAAAACTAAATCCTGTCGTGATGGCACCTATCGTGGTACTAGGAAAGCCGACACACTTCTAAAACACTTCGCTATTTCATTAAAAGATAAATTAAAACTTTTTCATACTAAAAACTTCATAAAATAGTTCAACTCAAAAACAAAATGCGGAAAGGTAGCCCGACATCGGGGTGTCACTAAGTCATGAGTATCTACAACTGTTCTAGAATCAAAGTTTACAATAATCCGTCAAATGCTATAAAACAGAAGGAAAGATAACAATGGAAGGAGATCCAAGGGTTGTGGACGTTCGAAGCTACCTCGTAGGTCCCCGAGCAGTCAACCACGCACGAGCTCAACGACCCCTACGACTGGTCTCACCTGGATCTACACCCAAAGTGCAGGGAGTAACGTGAGTCCTTCCAACTCAGTAAGTAACAGAAATAAATGAGGAACTGAGAAGTAGTGACGAGCTATGAAAATATAGTTATCTCAATATCTTTCAAGTAAGAAGAATCATGCTTTCAAATTCATCAGTTTAGATCACATCAGTTCATGCTCAAGTAAACCAGATATCAAGTTTAATTTTCCAGAAATTTGTACAACAAGGACAATAACAACTAAGTGCAATAATTAACTGAAATCAAGTACAGCCTCTCAAGGCAACAGTCACTCAGCTCATCTCAACAGCTCAATCACTCGGCTCTCAGCCCTCAATAATCATACTCAATAGGTACCTGCGCTCACTGGGGGTGTGCAGACTTCGGAGGGGCTCCTTCAGCCCAAACGCTATATCATTGTGGCGTGCAGCCCGACCCAATATTTAAACAACCATAAGGCTTGTTGCGGCGTGAAACTCGATCCAATATAAATTATTAGCTCGGAGCTCATTGCGGCGTGCAACCCGATCCAATATATACATATATAGCCCTGAGGCTCGTTGCGGCATGCAACCCAATCCAATATATACATATATAGCCCTGAGGCTCGTTGCGACATGCAACCCGATCCAATATATACATATATAGCCCTGAGACTCATGGCAGTGTGCAACCCGATCCATATACACCCATATAGCTCACAGCTCGGCACTCAAGCCCTATCTCGGTCACCAACCTCACTAGTCCCTCGGGCTCTCAGAAAACATAGAATTCAGCCCAAACAGAGATAATAACATGTATCAATGATAAATAGGAGGGGGCAGAGGTAAAAACGCAAGTAATATCATGACTGAGAACAAAACAACAAATAGCAATTAATTTAGCAAGTACACGACCTCACGGATCTCAACAACGATAACATAAGGCCTAAACATGATTTCTAACATGAAGTACAATCAATTTCCATGAAAACAGAGGGAACATGTATTAAATAGTAGGCGAATTGATTCCACCATCTCACGGACGGACCAAGTCACAATCCCTACGGTGCACGCCCACACGCCTGTCACCTAGCATGTGCATCACCTCCAAAATAGTCATACGACATGATATCCAGGGTTTCATACCCTCAGGACCAGATTTATAACCGTTACTTACCTCAATCCGAGCAAAATCCTACTCTGCAATGCCTTTGCCTCTCGAACCGGCCTCCAAACGTCCTGAATCTAGCCAAAAGTAACATAGCACAATCAATATATGCCAAGGAACCAATTCCACAAAACAAATTACTAAATTGGACTCAAATCCCGAAATCAACTCAAACCCGGCCCCCTAGCCCACGTCTCGAAATCCGATAAAAGTCACAAAACTAGAAAGCCCATTCACTCACGAGTCTAACCATACCAATTTCATCAAAATCTGACATCATTTGTTCCCTCAAATCCCAAATTACTTTCTCCAAAATCCCAAGTCCTAACCCCTTATTTCACTTCCAAAATCCTACTAATTAGGTGGGAAATCAACGGGAAAACACCATAGCTAATGATAATAGAGCTCAATCAACTTACCTCGCTGAATATCCTTGAATCCCCTTCAAAAATCCTCCCAAAACCTCCAAAATTCGTGTTCAAAAATGGTGGAAATAAGAAAAATTCGCGAAGTCTTCAATTTATAGGTTCTACCCAGGTTTTCCGCACCTGCGGCTCAAAACGTGCACATGCGGTGCCGATTCTTTGAAAAAACCTCCGCATATGCAGAAAGTCACTTAAAATCCCTGGACCGATTTTGCGCCTCTAGATCGCATCTGCGATCATCGCAGGTGCGGGATTCACATCGCACTTGCGGACCAACACACGCACCTGCACCCTTTCTTCTGCTTCTGCGACCATCGCAGGTGCGGGAACTTCTTCGCACCTGCGCCTTCTGCCCAGCTCCTCCAATCTCGCATCTGCGGCTCCCACTCCACAGGTGCAGTTATGACAGCTGACTTCCAGCTTCAGCAATTCTCCAAACTTCAAACTTCATCCGTTAACCACCCGAAACACATCTGAGGCCCTCGGTACCTAAACCAAATATACCAACAAGTCATATACCAACATACAAACTTAGTCGAGCCTTTGAATCAGTCAAAACAACATCAAAACACCAAATTACCCTTGGATTCAAGCCTAAGAACTTCTAAACTTCCATATTCCGCAAATGACGCCGAAACCTACCAAACCACATCCGAATGACCTAAAATTTTACACACACATCAAAAATAACACCACAACCTATTCCGACTTTCGGAATCCATTCGGACCCCCATATCAAATTTTCCACTACCGACCGAAATCGTCAAATTTTCAACTTTCGCCAATTTAAGCCTAATTCTACTACGGACCTCCAAAACACATTCCGAACGTGTTCCCAAGTCCAAAATCACCTAACAAAGCTAACAGAACCATCAAAATTCAAATCCGAGATCGTTTATACATAAGTCAACATCCGATCAACTTTTCCAACTTAAACTTTCTCCTAAGAGACTAAGTGTCTCAATTTACTCCAAAAACACTCCAGACCCGAACCAACTGACCCGCTAAGACATAATACAGCTGAAGAACACAAATGAAGCAGAAAAAATAGGGAACGAGCTGCAACACTCGAAACGACCGGTCGGGTCGTTACAATAAGCCTTACTTCAACATTTAGTTCCACAATACCAACCTCAACTTTGAAATCAATACTCAATTATCACTAGAAATCCATAAGCATGATAAGAATGATAAATTTAAAAATAACTAGTCTAAACATGGATAACATGATCAAAGAAGCAATAATTACAAGGAATCAAGTCCCACCCGCATGCTTTAACCCGACAACAACGCATAAGTACTCATCATCACACATATATGTTGTACCCAACTTATAAACATGTATTAAATAGACAAACAAGTCATATTCCCTCAAGACAATATTAACCCCGACACTTACCTCGCTCCAAATACCAAATTCAAAACTCAACCACAACTTTATGTGATGACCCGATAGGTCATCTCATGTTTTAGAACTAAATCCTGTGTTCCAAAGACTTAAATATATTATTTTAGCCATCCTTGATATGCGTGCACGGTCCGGGTATTTTTTCGGAAGGCTTATATGTTAAAAACTGATAAAAATAAGAATTTTTGCCTTAAGAGTTAAATTGAGTTGACTTCGGTCAACGTTTTGAGCGAACGGACCTAAATCCGTATTTTGACAGTCTCGGTGAGTCCGCATCGAAATATGGGACCTGGGCGTATACCTGGAATCGAATTTGGAGGTCCCTAGCTCGAGTTATGAATTTTTGTGGAAAATTAAAAGTCTGAAAGTTCAATGGTTTTTAAGAATTGATTGATGTTTGGTCTTGTTGATACCGGGCCCGTATTTTGGTTCTGGAGCCCGGTATAGGTCCATTATAATATTTATGACTTGTCTGTGAAATTTGGTGAGAAATGGAGTTAGTTCGACGTGATTCGAACATTCGATTGTGAAAATAGAAGTTTTAAAGTTTTTTTGAAAATTTTAATTGATTTGGTGTTCAATTCGTAGTTCTAGGTGTTATTTTGGCGATTTGATCACGAGACCAAGTTCGTATGAAATTTTAGGACTTGTGTGCATGTTTGGTTTGGAGCCCCGAGGGCCTCAGTGAGTTTCAGATAGGCTACAGAGTGTTTTGAACTTAGAAAACATAGAAACACCTGCAACTGATCTGCAGACTTCGCATTTGCAAGGTCTGGCTCGCAAATGCGAGCCTCACATTTGCGAAGAGGCCATCGCATTTGCGAGCAGTGGGCTAGGAGGGACACCTTCGCATTTGAGAAGTTTTTATCGCATTTGCGATCCTGGCAGCTCGCATTTACGAACACTGGGTCACATTTGCGAGGTCAGCAGGCCCAGGCACTCTTTGCATTTGCGAAGAAAAGTTCACATTTGCGAACCCCAAGTCGCAAATGTGATACCTGCAATAGACCAAATAGTTAGAAAAAGTAGGGTTTTCACTCATTCGTCAAATTTTCAAAAAAGAAAACCCTAGGGGCGAATTAGGGATTTTTGAGAAATTGGGATTTAGATCTCAAATTGGGGTAGGATTCCAAAACAAATTACATAACCGGACTCGAGGGTGAATTTTAATCGGATTTTGGTCCGAATTTTGAGTTTGGACCAAGCGGGCCCGGGAGTTGACTTTTTCAATAATGACCTAAGTTGAATCTTTTGCAATTGTGGGTGATTCCTAAGGCTTATTTTGAATCGTTTGGTTGGTAATTTTCTAGATATTGTTGGTTCGGAGGCTTGTTTGAAAGGCAAAGTTGTGGTTGAGCTTTGGGTGGTCTTTGGAGCGAAATAAATGTTGTGTCTAACCTTGACTTCAGAGAATTAGGAACCCTCGGACTATTGTTATATGATTTTCATGTGAGCGGCGTATATGTGAAGTGATGAGTGCTTATACGTCGCCGAGTTATCTGTTTTCCCTGATTTACCGTTTTGCCTTAATTATTTCCTTTCTTGTCTTAACTGTCATATGCTCTAAATGATTTCCATACTTAATTACTACTTGTTATTCAATATCTTCTCCTGTTCACGATGTTAGTTCTTCCATAGTTTCATAATTCCCTGCCACCTTCTAATTGTCAATTTTTAGATTGGTCTCGCTAAGTAGTATTACTCGTGTAGATTTCTCTACTGTACAAGTTCCCTTTTGGTTCAGTTTGGTATTTATTGACCGTAAAGGATCTATGGTTGAACTATTAATTTGATTGTGCTTTAAGTATTTGGTATTGATATGGTGCGATCGGGTTGCACGCCGCAACTGGTGTAATAAGGGTGGATTGATATGGTGGAATAAGAGAGAATATGTTCTATACTGTAGGGTCGGGTTGCACGCTGTAACAGGTGGAATAAGGGTGGATTAACATGGTGAAATAAGGGTGAATTATGATAATGATATTGACATATGGTGGGATTGGGTTGCGCGCCGCAACATATATATATTATTTACTGTTGTTGATATTGTTACGGTGAAATAAGGGAGGATTTTTTTTTTGTCTGGTGGAATCGGGTTGCACCCGCCGCAACAACCTATATGTTTCCATTTCTTGAGATGAGTTGGTTTTCCGGTATTTGTATTTGAACTGTTAAAGATTGGTAATTTTGGATGACACTGGTATATTCTTGAGCTTGTCGTTATTATTTTCAGTTGACTGTTACATTCTGTTCAGTATTCCTATTTTATGTCATTTATATACTGAGAACATGTTGTAGTGTAGGTGACCCACCTTAGCCTCATCACTATTTCTTCAAGGTTAGGCTCGACACTTACCAGTACATGGGGCCGGTTGTACTGATACTACACTATGCATCTGTGCAGATTTTGGAGTCGGTCCCAACAACGGCTACTAGAGGGCTCGGATCAGACAGTTATAGAGACTTGAGGTACGGCTTCTCAGCGCCTGCAGCCCCTGGAGTCCCCTTCCCTTTTCTATTTAGCTGTGTATTTTCATTTAAACAACTTTGTATTTATTTTCAGACCCTTGTATGTATTACTCTAGAAGCTCCTGCACTTGTGACACCAGGTTCAGGGATTTTGTGGCAGATGTTTACAATTTTAGCTTCCGTATTTATATTTTGTATTGTTTCAGTTGAATCAGTTCTTTTTAATTAATTAATTTTAGACTGTTAAAAAGGATAAATTGTTCTGACGTTGGCGCAAGTGAAATGTTAGGCGCCATCACAGTCTTGACGGTGGGAATTCCGGATCGTGAGTCATGAGCAAACTTAGTAGAGTCTGGAGGATTGGTATGGAGACGTTTCTACTTATCTTCCAGAGGCTATGCAGTTAGGAACAATTTCACTTCTATTCTTTTCTGTCGTGTGATTTTATTCTATCATTGTTGGTTGGACCCTTCTATTCTGTTCTCTCGGAGATGGCGAGAACGCATACCGCATCATCATCTGGGCAGTATCTAGAGCCCCTAGTGTCAGCTCATACGAGGGGAAGAAGCCGAGATCGAGGTCGTGCTAGAGGCTGAGGCAGGGGTAGGGCTCAGCCCAGAGCTCGAGCAGCAACACCAGCAGTGGAGCCTCAGGTCTTTGACAAGGAGGTTCCAGCCTAGGTTGTTCCTGTCGGACCAGCTCAGGTCCCAGAGGGGTTCATCGCCACCCCAGTGCTTCAAGATGCCTCGGTCCGTTTGGTGGGCCTTATGGAGAGTGTGGCTTAGGCCGGTACATTTACCGTGGAACCAGCCATCTCTCAAGTTGGGGGAGGAGCACAGACTCCCGCTACTCACACTCCGGAGCAGATGGCTCCCCGGTTTCAGACTCCAGCAGCCCATCCAGTTAGGGTAGTTCAGTTGGGTGTTGCGACACAGGCCGGTGATGGATCAGGTATGTCTTCTGAGGCTTTATGGAGATTGGATAGGTTTACTAAGCTCTTTGCAGTTCACTTCAGTGGTGCATCTTCAGAGGACCTCCAGGACTATCTTGACAGCTGTCATGAGGTGCTACGGAACATGGGTATAGTGGAGACCAATGGGGTCAATTTTGCTGCATTTCAGTTGTCGGGTTCTGCCAAGAAGTGGTGGAGGATTATGTGTTGACCAGACCAGATGGGTCGCCTGATCTTACTTGGGACTAGTTCTCTCAGCTATTTCTTGAGAAGTTCCTTCATATCACTCAGAGAGAGAACTACCGCAGGCAGTTCGAGCGCCTCCAGTAGGGTAGTATGACCTCACCCAGTATGAGACCCGCTTTGTGGACTTAGACCCCCATGTTATTCTTTTGCTTCCTACCGAGAGAGAGAGGGTGAGGAGGTTTATTGAGGTACTCGCTCATCCTATCAAGTTGCAGATGTCCAAGAAGACCGGGAGTGAGATTTCTTTTCAGACGGATGCCAATATCGCCAAACGGATCGAGGATGTTCTTTCACAAGAGAGAGGACAGGGATCAGATAAGAGGCCTCGTTATTCCGGTGGTTTTAGTGGTGCCTCATCTGGAGGCAGGGTTACTTTTGGTAGGGGCCATCCTCCCATGACATATCAATCAGCACTTCAGGCATCCCACAGTGCTTCAGGGAGTCATGGTTCTTATGTGCCTCATTTTGGACAACCAACCTACAGTGCAACACTAGATCCTATAAATGCACCTCCTATTTAGAGTTACTACCGTGTTCATCTGGCTCGTTCGGGCCATTATTAGTTTCAGCATCCATAGCACCAGGTTGGATGTTATGAGTGTGGTGGTTTTGGGAATATCAGGAGGACTTGTCCGAGATTATTGGGCGGCACGTCAAAACAGAGTTCTCGTGTCATGATTACGGCACCGGTTGCATCACCGCCCGCTCATCCAGTTAGAGGTAGGGGTCAAGGAGCCAGAGGTAGAGGTCAGACCGCTAGAGGTGGAGGTCAGGCTGTTAGAGGTGGAGATCAGGCTTCTAGAGGTGGAGGCCAGCCAGCGGGAGGCCGTCCTAGGGATGTGGTTCAGAGTGGTGGGGCCCAACCCCGATGTTATGCTTTCCCAGTTATGCCTGAGGTTGAGTCATATGACGATGTCATCACATGTACAGTTTTAGTTTGCAGTAGAGATGTCTCGGTTCTATTTGATTCGGGTTCTACTTATTCCTATGTATCATCCTATTTTGCTTCATATTTGGTTGTGCCTCGTGATTCTTTGAGTGCTTCTGTGTATGTGTCCACACCAATGGGAGATTCTATTGTTGTAGATCGTGTCTATCTCTCATGTGTGGTTATCATTGGAGGTCTTGAGACTAGCGTAGATCTTTTACTTCTTGATATGGTTGATTTTGATGTCATTTTGGGTATGGATTGGTTGTCACCTTATCATGCTATATTGGACTGTCACGCACAGATGGTGACCTTAGCCTTGTCGGGGTTGCTTCAGGGTACCGAGGTGTTTTCAAAGATTGATTTGAGGTCTGGCTACCATCAGTTGAGGATTCGGGCATCAGATGTCCCTAAGACAGCTTTTTGGACTCGGTATGGGCATTATGAGTTTCTAGTGATGTCATTTGTGCTGAAAAATGTCCCGACAACATTCATGGATTTGATGAACCGGGTGTTCAAGCCTTATCTTGATTCCTTTGTGATTGTATTTATTGATGATATCTTGATCTACTCCCGCAGTCGAGAAGAGCACGAGCAACATCTTCGGATCGTTCTTCAGACTCTAAGAGACAACCAATTATAAGCTAAGTTTTCAAAGTGCGAGTTCTGGTAAGATTCATTCGCTTTCTTGGGACACGTTGTATTGGCAGAGGGTATTCAGGTGGATTCTAAGAAGATTGAGGTAGTTTAGAACTGGCCTAGACCCACATTAGCTACGGGGATCCGAAGTTTCTTGGGATTGGCGAGTTATTACCGTTGGTTTCTAGAGAGGTTTTCATCTTTAGCAGTCCTGTTGACCAGGTTGACCCAGAAGGGTGCCCCATTCAGATGGTCAGACGAGTGTGAGGTGAGCTTCCAGAAGCTCAAGACTGCTTTGAATACGGCTCCACTGTTGGTGTTGCCCACAGGTTCAGGATCTTATACGGTATATTGTGATGCATCTCGTATTGACTTGGTATGTTATTGATGTAGGGCGGCAAGGTGATTGCATATGCGTCGCGGCAGCTGAAGGTTCACTAGAAGAATTACCATGTTCATGACTTTGATTTGGCATCCATTGTTCATGCGTTGAAGATTTGGAGGCACTATCTTTATGGCATGTCGTGTGAGGTATTCACGGATCATCGGAGTTTACAGTATTTGTTCAAGCAAAAGGAGCTCAATTTGAGGCAGAGGAGGTGGTTGGAGCTATTAAAAGACTATGATATCACCATCTTGTATCATCCGAGAAAGGCCAATGTGGTGGCCGACGCTTTGAGTAGATAGTCAGTGAGTATGGGAATCCTTGCGTTCATTCAAATCGGTGAGAGACCTATTGCGTTAGATGTTCAGTCCTTGGCCAATCAGTTCGTGAGGTTGGATGTTTTTTATCCCAGCCGTGTTCTAGCTTGTACCGTCGCTCGGTCTTCATTGTTTGAGCGCATCAGGGAGCTACAGTATGATGCACCTCATTTTCTTGTCCTTAGAGACACGGTGCAACACGGAGATGCCAAGCAGGTTACGGTTGGAGATAATGGAGTTTTGAGGATGCAGGGTCATGTTTGTGCGCCTAATGTGGATGGACTTCGTGAGTTGATTCTAGAGGAGGCCTACAGTTCACGGTATTCTATTCATCTGGGCTCTACCAAGATGTATTAGGACTTGAGACAACATTATTGGTGGAGGAGGATGAAGAAGGACATAGTTGCATATGTAGCTCGGTGTCTAAATTGTCAACAAGTAAAGTATGAGCATCATAGACCTCATGATTTGCTTCAGAAGATAGAGATTCCTGAATGGAAGTGGGAGCGTATCACTATGGATTTCATTGTTGAACTCCCACAGACTCAGAGGAAGTTCGATGCAGTTTGGTTCATTATGGATAGGCTGACCAAGTCAGCGCATTTCATTCCTATGGCAGTTACCGATTCTTCGGAGCGGTTGGCAGAGATTTACACCCACACGATCGTTCATCTTCACGGTGTGCCCATGTCTATCATTTCTGATCGAGGTATACAGTTCACCTCGCACTTCTGGAAGGCAGTACAGTGTGAGTTGGGCACGCAGGTTGAGTTGAGCACAACATTTTATCCTCAGACGGACGGACAGTCCGAGCGCACAATTCAGATATTGGAGGATATGCTATGTGCTTGTGTTATTGACTTCAGAGCCTCTTGGGATCAGTTCTTGTCACTTGCGGAGTTTTCCTACAACAACAGTTACTAGTAGAGCATCCAGATGGATCCATATGAGGCATTATACGGTAGGCGGTGTCGATCGCCTGTTGGATGGTTCGCCGGGGAGGCTCTATTATTAGGTACAGATTTGGTACAGGATGCCTTGGATAAGGTTAAGATTATTCAGGATAGACTTCGCACAGCTCAGTCCATATAGAAGAGTTATGTCAACCATAAGGTTCGTGATGTTGTATTCATGGTCGGAGAGAGAGAGTTGCTCCGTGTGTCACCCATGAAGGGTGTAATGAGGTTTGGAAGAAGGGAAAGTTGATCCCTAGGTACATCAGACCTTTTGAGATTCTTCAGAGAGTAGGTGAGGTGGCTTACAAGCTCGCATTGCCACCTATTTTATCAGCAGTTCATCCGGTGTTCCATGTGTCCAGGCTCCGGAAGTATCACGAAGATCCGTCTCATGTGCTAGATTTCAGCTCTGTCCAGTTGGACAAGGATTTGACTTATGAGGAGGAGTCGGTGGCTATTCTAGCCCGGTAAGTTTGCCAGTTGAGATCAAAGAGTTATCCTTTAGTTCGAGTGCAGTGGAGAGGTCAACCTGTCGAGGCAGCTACTTGGGAGTACGAGGCGGGCATGCAGAGTAGATATCCCCACCTTTTCACTAGCCCGGGTACTTTTCTATGTCCGTTCGAGGACGAACGGTTGTTTTAGAGGTGGCGAATGTGATGACCCGATAGATTATCTCATGTTTTAGAACTAAATTCTGTGTTCTGAAGCCTTGAATATCTTATTTTTAGCCTTCCTCGATCTGCATGCACGATCCGGATGTTTTTCCGGAAGGCTCATATGTTAAAAATTGATAACAATAAGAATTTTTGCCTTAAAAGTTAAAGTGAGAAAACGGACCAAGATCCGTATTTTGATGGTCCCGATGGGTCCGCATCGAAATATGGGACTTGGGCTTATGCCTGGAATCGAATTCGGAGGTCCCTAGCTCGAGTTATGAATTTTTGTGGAAAATTAAAAGTCTGAAAGTTTAATGGTTTTTAAGATTTGATTGATGTTTGATCTTGTTGATACTAGGTCCGTATTTTGGTTCCGGAGCCCGGTACAGGTCCATTATAATATTTACGAGTTGTCTGTAAAATTTGGTGAGAAATGGAGTTAGTTTGACGTGATTCGGACGATCGGTTTTGAAAATAGAAGTTTTAAAGTTTTCTTGAAAATTTATTTGATTTGGTGTTCAATTCGTAGTTCTAGATGTTATTTTAGCAATTTGATCGCGCGAGCAAGTTCGTATGATATTTTAGGACTTGTGTGCATGTTTGGTTTGGAGACCTGAGGGCTTGGGTATGTTTCAGATAGGCTACGGAGTGTTTTTAACTTAGAAAACATAGCACCTGCAAGTGATCTGCATACTTCGCATTTTCGAGGTCTAGCTCGCAAATGCGAGCTTCGCATTTGTGAAGAGGCCATCGCATTTGCGAGCAGTGGGCTGGGAGGGACACCTTCGCATTTGCAAAGTTATTATCGCATTTGCAAACACTGGGTCACATTTTCGAGGTCAGCAGGCTCAGGCACTCTTCGCATTTGCAGGGTTCGCATTTGCGAACCCCAGGTCGCAAATACGATGCCTGGAATAGACCAAATAGTTAGAAAAATGGTATTTTCACTCATTCTTCAAATTTTCAAATCAAGAGAACCCTAGGGGGGATTTTTCCAAGACTCTTTCTTCCCCAAATCATTGGTAAGTGATTCTAACCCATTTTCTTTCAATCTTTCATCACATTTCACAACTTTTTAACCTAAAATCTAGTGTGTTCATGGTAGAAACTTGGGGATTTGGGTAGAATTAGGGATTTTTGAGAAATTGGGATTTAGACCTCAAATTGGGGTCGAATACCAAAACAAATTACATAATCGAACTCGAGGGTGAATGGTTAATCGGGATTTGGTCCGAATTTCGGGTATGGACTAAGTGGGCTCGGGATTTGACTTTTTCAATAATGACCTAAATTGAATTCTTTGCAATCGTAGGTAGTTCCTAAGGCTTATTTTGAATCGTTTGGTTGGTAATTTGCTAAGTATTGTTGGTTCTGGGTCTTGTTTGAAAGACAAAGTTGTGGTTGAGCTTTGAGTGGTCTTTGGAGCGAGGTAAGTGTTGTGTCTAACCTTGACTTGAGGGAATTAGGAACCCTCAGACTATGTGCTATATGATTTTCATGTGAGTGGCATATATGCAAGGTGACGAGTGCTTATATACTGCCAAATTATCTGTTTCCCCTGATTTACCGCTTTTCCTTAATTATTTCCTTTCATGTCTTAACTTTCATATGCTCTAAGTGCTTCCATACTTAATTGCTACTTGTTATTCAATACCTTCTCATGTTCACGATGTTAGTTCTTCCATAGTTTCATAATTCCCTACTATTCGTTTAAATTGACTTACTTGCACCTCTAATTGTCAATTTCTGGATTGCTCTCGCGTAGTATTACTCGTGTAGATTTCTTTACTGTACAAGTTCCCTTTTGGTTCAGTTTGGTATTTATTGACCGTAAAAGCTCTATGGTTGAACTATAGATTTGATTGTGCTTTGAGTATTTGGTACTAATATGGTAGGATCGGGCTGCACACCGCAGCAGCTGTAATAAGAGTGGATTAATATGGTGTAATAAGGGTGGATTGACGTGGTAAAATAAGGGTGAATTATGATACTAATATTGACATATGGTGGGATCGGGTTGCGCGCCACAACACATATATATTATTTACTGTTGTTGATATTGTTACGGTAAAATAAGGGAGGATTTTGTGTTGTCTGGTGGGATCGGGTTGCGGGCCGCAACAACCTATATGTTTCCATTTCTTGAGCTGAGTTGGTTTTCTGTTATTTGTATTTCAACTTTTAAAGATTGGTAATTCTGGACGACACCGGTCTATTCTTGAGGCTGTGGTTATTATTTTCAGTTGATTGTTACATTCTGTTCAGTATTCCTATTTTATGTCATTTTTATATATTGCGTACATGTTGTAGTGTAGGTGACCCGCCTTAGCCTCGTCACCACTTTGTCGAGGTTAGGCTCGCCACTTACCACTACAACGGGTCGGTTGTACTGATACTACACTCTGCATACTGTGCAAATTTTAGAGTCGGTTCCAGCGACGGCTACTAGAGGGCTCAGATCAGACAGTTACGGAGACTTGAGTACGGCTGCTCAGCGCCCGCAGTCGCTGGAGTCCCCTTCCCATTTCTATTTAGTTGTGTATTTTCATTCAAACATCTTTGTATTTATTTTCAGACCCTTGTATGTATTACTCTGGATGCTCGTGCACTTGTGACACCAGGTTCAGGGATTTTGTAGCAGATGTTTACAGTGTTAGCTTCTGCATTTATATTTTGGATTTTTGCAGTTGAATCAGTTCTTCTTCATTAATTAATTTTAGACTGTTAAAAATGATAAATTGTTCTAACGTTGGCTTGCCTAGCAAGTAAAATGTTAGGCTCCATCACGGTCCCGATAGGTGGAAATTCCGGGTCGTGACACTTTACCTTTCACACAAGTCTCCAAACCAATAGAATATAGCAAATTACCAACCAAACGATTCAAATTAAGGCTCAGGAACTACCCACGATTGCGAAGAATTCAATTTAGGTCATTATGAAAAAATCAACACCCGGGCTCGCTCTGTCCAAACCCGGAATTCGGACTAAACCCAATTATTCATTCATCCCTGAGCCCGGTTATGTAATTTGTTTTGGAATTCGACCGTAATTTGAGGTCTAAATCCCCAATTTTAAAAAATTCTTAATTCTACCCAAACCCCCCCAATTTCCACCATGAAAACACAAGATTTTTTGTTGAAATCTAAGGAAATGTAGTGAAAGATTGAAAAAAACTAGTTTAGAATCACTCACCAATGATTTGGAGGAAAAAAGTTCTTTGGAAAATCACCTCTAGGGTTCTTGAGTTTGAAAATTTGAAGAATGAACCAAAAATCCCGTCTAAGTCATATTTGATCAGTTACAGATGTCACATTTGCAACCTGGGATTCGCAAATGCGAGCCCCGCAAATGCGAAGAATCCATCGCAATTGTTATACCTTCACACTTGTGCTTTCCTCACAAACGCGAAGAATAGTTCGCAAATGCGAACTCTGACCCTCCGCAAATGCGACCACTTGATCACATTTGCAATCACTGCCCCTCCTGTCCTTCTTCGCAAATGTGAACCCCTCTGAGGTCGCAAATGCGATGCTTGATCTTGCAAATGCGAGATTAGAGGCGTCTACCAGAACTCGAAATACCAGCAATGTTCTAAGTCCAATTTTTACTCTGTAGCCTATCTGAAACTCACCCGAGCCCTCGGAGCTCTAAACCTAAAGTGCACACAAGTCTAAAAATATCATACGAACCTTTTCGCGCGATCAAATTGCCAAAATAACACCTAGAACTATGAATTAAGCACCAAATCAATTGAAATTTTCAAGAAAACTTTGAAACTTCTATTTTCACAACCGGATGTCCGAATCACGTCAAAACGACTTCGTTTCTCACCAAATTTCACAGACAAGTCATAAATATGGTATTGGACCTATACCGGGTTCCGGAATCAAAATACAGACCTGATATTCAAAAATTCAATTATTGGTCAAACATTTCAAATTCATTAAGCCTTTAACTTTCAAATTTCAACAGTCGGATAACTCGGGCTAGGGACTTTCGAATTTGATTCCGGGCGTACGCCCAAGTTCCAAATCATGATACGGACCAAACGGGACCGTCAAAATACGAATTCGAGTCCGTTTGCTAAAAATGTTGACCAAAGTCAACTCAAATGGTTTCCAAAGCAAAATTTTCATATTTTTCACAGTTTTTAACATAAAAGCTTTCCGGAAACACGTTCGGATTGCGCATGCAAATCGAGGAGGGTTAAAATGAGATATTTAAAGGTTCGAAGTGCAGAATTAGGTTCAAAAACATGAGATGACGTATCAGGTCATCATAAATTTTTTGAACTAGATTTAATTACGAATTTTGATACAAAACCAGTCCAAATCACCTTCAATCTTCCTCAAATTTTGTATATTGACTTATCTATATGTTTTCAACGAATTTAACTATACCCATTTAAAAAGTTCTTTTTTTGCTTAGATTTTTGAAATATTGTATTTTTATTTTTATTTTTTTGTATTTCATCACCTTATTTGCTACCTCATTCATGAAATTTCCTTTCTGTCTTGCATATAATGTCGCTAATCACGCTTAAAAATATGGAAGGAGATTTTTGCATGAGATTCTTTGAGGGAAAAAAGCCTTATTTATTTAGTTTTTCAATTTTTTTATGTGCTTGGCTATTTTTAATAAGTCTATGACTAATGGTTAGAGATTGGTAAGTTAGGACTTATTTGGGACATTTCTGTAGGTTATCAGGGTGAAGGAGAAGCAATGAGGTTAATTGGATATATGCACGGTCTTTTCTATTTAGGTTTCACAAGATTGATAGTATATCTTTATAACTATTAATAATGGTTGTTAATATAATTACGTTAATTAGCATTTGCACCAAATGTAGATTGTTTACCACTCTTCTTACATAGAAGTTACTTGTATTTATTCGAACATACAATTGGTAATACTACGGTCCTTCCAATTTAGGTTTCACAGGATTGACAATATATCTTTATAACTATTAATAATTGCTGTTAATATAATTACGTTAACTAGCATTTGCATCAAATGTAGATTTGTTTTCTACTCTTCTTAATTACAAGTTACATGTATTTATTCGAACATACAATTGGTAATACTTCTATTTTTAAATAATTAAAATTATTTCAATATATTACCTAAATTAATAATAGCTATTGTCACTGCAAGTTTTTAAGATTTGTTTTAAACTAATGTCTATATCAAACAAGAATATTAATCATACTAGAAAACACAAAATCTATCTTATATTATTACCATTACATTGTTTTTTTTTATTCGCCAAATCATCTCAAGTTCAGTCAAAATAGGAACTGATGTAGAATTGACAAAACAATAATATGCAACAAGCTACACCAGTATTTTTTGATTGATAATAAGTATTAGTATTCGAAAAGGTTTAGCATGACCGCACAAAAATTAAAGATACAAAGGTATTTTTAGGCCTATAATGTTATTTGACAAAGATGTAATATTATTTTTTGTTTATATTACATTAATGCTTATTTATTTTGAATTTATAAATGACAATACTTGTGGTTAAATCTTAATAAGGGACAAAGACCTAAGCAACACTTTTCAATAATCATATAGAAAGTGAAAGGATTTCTTTGAATCAAATAATTAACAACTACAATATTATTAGTGTCTGATTGATTCATGCTAATCTCAACTACTCTTTAATGCACAAAAAAGTTGCAATAGCTTTTATTATTAACATCGTTATAAAGAAATTCGACAATGACATTCCTAGCCCAAAATTTTTCAAATACTCACTAACATCAAATATGTTGTCTAAGTTTCATTATTTTGATGAATTTTTGCATCTCATTGATTGACACTGGAAAAAGAGATATTGACATTTCAAACAAATTTATGATATTTTGCAATGGGTTTGTGGTGCTATATTTCGAACTTAACAAATTAAGTGAAGTATTTTTGGTAATTGTATAGAGATAATCCAATTTTATTTACCATGTAAATAGTGGGTTTAGACTTAGTATGTTTGATTGTTTCATCTTTGTAGGTCCGGAAAATATTTTACATAACTCGATATACATGTGCAACGCACATGCCAAGAAACTAGTATATTGTTGACCAGAAGAAAAAAAAAATTGACACTATTTACAAGTACCAAATTTGGTTAAAGCCAGTAGTGCACCCATGAACTTAAAAACCTGAATCCGCTTCTAGGGGGAGGAGAACATGAACTCATGCCCCTTAATCTAGATATGACACACGTATCTCGTTGGTAATTTCGGAAATTAAAAAGGAGCAAATGTCATGAAATTTTGCTAAGCTTCAGCTTGAAGGTGAAGTACCTCTGCATATTGAGTTGGTGATACGATAAAAGTAAGTTAAGTAAGGAATTAATACATGTTCGTTCTCAGTTATTTGGACCTTCCATTTAAATTTTATGATAAGAGGGGAATAGCACATGTGAATACCAGTTTATATAGATATTAATACATGTATTATACAGATGCAATGCAAATCACATGAAAATTACATAAGTGGAACCTATATGTTAAGCGAAGATTCCTCATTGCCAAGATTGTACTGCTTTCTACAGCCGAGAACGAATGAAAACCTTTTTTCTATTAGATTTTGCAGGCGTTGAACTCTTGCTAGGCTCATCAGAGAACTCAAAGGAATCCAATCCATTGGCACACTTACCTGACACTTCATTTTGCTGCTTCATGCTATTCATGTCATCCTGAAGTTTCTCCATCTTTGCTTGCATCTCCTCCATCATAACAGTAATTTCTTGTTTGTCAAGTCTAGGACGTGAAGGCGATTGATCCTTTGATCCTTCCTTTACGATTTTACTCCCACCTGCAGAAACAATTGAAAATATTGAAATCCAATAGGTATATCAACACACAAAGTAATAAATGTTAGATGAAAATCATAAAGAAGGCTAAAGATAACCATCTCGACTCACGACTATTCAGTTCAAGAAAAATATCAAGTAGAGCTTGTTCCAAGGACGAACGGGTCAGCATATACGTAGCTTTTTGTGTTCACTGAATCCAAATATCTTGTTCTAATATTAAAAGGACCTCAAAGAAATCAACGGAGGGGTTGGTTTTGTTTGTATACAGGATGGCGGGATTATAATAACATTTAAGGATGAAAGTGGTGATGACAGAAATAGCAGGGATCCTGAAGAAGGTTGGAGAAACAAGTATCCCATGAATGATACACAAGTTTAAGGGCTAAAACAGTAATAAGCATTACAATCCTGTCACTATCATATCCTAAGTCAGTATCAAATTACACTCCAAAAGTTTTGGTGAAGAGTATGGTCAGAGTGAAGGAAGGCTGTGCTGGCTGGGGTATGGTCCCAACTTCTGGTGATTTACCAGGATTAACAATACAACTTTAATGCTCAACCAAAATGGAAGAGCAAAAACATTTACTTGAAAGCAATTAATCCAAAGAAACACAGAAAAATTAAGTACCATATTTGGGAGAAGGTCATGCACAATAAATACAAAATGAGGAAGGAAACGGGCAGACTTAAATAAGCTAGGAAACGGGCAGACTTAAATAAGCGAGACGTAAATACAAACATGAGGATAGTTAATAAGTGGGGAGGTACTTCCGCAACATATTATAAACACAATCTTTCAAACAGAATTAAGTTCTGGTCTGATATTTGGTGTAGAAAGTTGTCCAATATTAATAGTCTACCAGCAACTGTTTGCAGTTGTCAGTCGCAAAATGGCCTGGCTCTGAGATCTTTATTCACAAGACTTCAAGATGGAAGGTTAGGAGTTATCTGAAACTTTTAAGCTAAGTAAATTCTCTTTTAAACAGCTTCCTGGAAACTACTAACACTACAGTAGTAGACATTTCCAACCATTTTATACTTCACTCACTCCTAAAACAAAGGTTCCTAGCCTCTCTTCTCTAAATCAATCCATCTGATTGGTTCATGTATTAGCCAACAATCAACACTGTAATAGATTGCATTACTTTACCATAAAGTTAAGAAGATTTTAGACATTGCACAGGCAGAAGGGAGAAATCCAACTCCAAGGTTCTCTCCATCACCAAGATTATAGACATTGCACAGACAGTTAAGGTGTTGTCTTTAGAATCAAAATAACTCCTATGACACTACACATCGAGTTTTTCAAAGTAAATACCGCATACTCCACATGTTGTATAACAGCCCAAGGGTGTAGCCATGATCAATTAAGTGGGAGGAGAACCACAAGGTCACATGTTCAAATCCAAGTGGACGCAAAAAAATATTAGGTAATTTCTTTCCATCTGCTCCAGTGAAATAGTTGTTGAAGATCAAAACCCCCACATCGATATTCATTCAAAGAAGAACAAAAACTAAGAGATGAGGAAGAAGAAAGCAGACATTTCGGAGTCTCCAAGGAAAGCTTAAAGCTTATGTCTGAGAAGTGTTTATCTCCAATTTGGGACAGGTGTCGCAATCACAGCAACTCTATCATAAACTCCTACTCTAATCTGGGACGTTCATTTATTAAGTGGAAGGCAGATCCTAGCCATTCATTTGATAAATCTATTTTCAGATTAGAATAGGACAAGTTGACACATAGATTTAGCACATGGGTATATAGCATTGTAAAGAATATTGTAAAGGAATATTTTCTGATAGTTAGTTATAGTACTAGCCAATAGGAAATGATACAAGTGTATAGGAATATTTATTTATATTCTTTTGTATCTATAGATAGATTTGTATATAACAAAGTTGAATTCAATGAAGAGAGCAGCAGAAAATTTTCACAAGTCTTGATTCCTTCTTTCATGGTATCAGAGCTCATTTAAGCTCGATCCTTTCACTGATTATCCATATCTTCTATCTGTCTTTTCCTTTACAAAGTTGTGATTTTCAAATCATGTCTGGAACTCAAGAATCAACCATCATCTTGACCTTTGGTTCCACAAATGGTGGAATCAACAATGACCCAAACCATCCTTTTCACTTGCACTCTTCTAATACTCAAAGGAATGGGGCTTGTTAGCTCACCATTTGATGGAAGGGGATCCCCAGGATGGAAGAGATCTGTCCTCATTGTTATCTCGGCCAAAAACAAGCTTGGGTTCATCAATGGATCCCATGCTAAACCAACCTTAAACGACAAAGATTACCCCCTATGGAGTAGGTGCAATGACATGGTGACCTCTTGGTTGCTCAACTCTCTGACAAAAGAGATAGGTGACAGTGTCATCTATTCAAGGACTGCTAAAGACCTTTGGAACAGCCTCGAACACAGGTTTGGGCAGTCTAATGGAGCAAAGCTTTACCACCTGCAGAAGGAAATTTCAAAAACATCTCAGGGAAACAGCAGCATATCAGGTTATTTCACTACTCCCAAAAGACTGTGGGATGAGTTAGACTCGCTCAACTCACAATTAGGTTGCGCGTGTGATTGCAACTGTGAGGGTAAGAACAAGATGGCTAAATTCATGGAAGACCAAAGGGTGATCCAATTTCTAATGGGTCTAAATGATGCCTACGCACAAGCAAGAGGAAATATTCTCATGCTCAATCCTATGCCAGGAATGGATCAGTCCTACTCTCTTTTGCTACAAGATGAAAGCCAGAGGGAAATCTATACCAGTCCACATCATGCTGGTGATGGAAATTCCTTCATGTTAGGTTCACAAAGCAAGTTCTCACAGAAAGGTAATTCAATCCAGAAGGGATGGGTCTCTCAACAGAAATCAGGAAACACTCAATATAAGTATAAAAGAAAGAAGTCTAAGTATAATCCTAATGTTACTTGTGGCCACTGCTCAAAGATAGGACATACAAGGGCTGATTGCTATAGACTTATAGGCTTCCCTGATGATTTTCAATTCACCAAGGCTGGAAACTTTCAAGCAACAACAATCAAGACAAATGCAGCACTCACAGATCAACAGGGTGATGGAAAGAGTTGCGTGGACAATGAAGGAAGTTAAAACAATCAGGCACAATTTTTTAGCAAGGAACAGGTCTCTGAATTGGTGAACATAATCAGACAGGTGCAAGTTGGAAGTACAGGGAATACAGGTTCAGAGATTAGTGCCAATGCAGTTGCTGGTACTATTCTCAAATATTCAGGAACTTGTCTTGCTGTTTTTAACACTATTACTTGGATAATTGATTCAGGTGCTTCAGAACATATGTGTTTTAACTCCAAATCCTTCCTGAGTTTATCACCTTTACCTACACCTTTACATATAAATATGCCTAATTCTTTTCAGCTGATTGTCACACACATAGGGCAGGTTTTCATTCAACCTGACATGATTCTAGAAAGAGTTCTTTATGTTCCATCTTTTAAGTATAACTTGCTATTTGTTCATAAGTTATGCTCTCAATTCAAATGTATCATCAATCTTACTTCAAATGAATGTTTATTGCAGGTCCCTTTAATGAGGAGGGGACAAGTTTTTGGTGAAGTAAGATATGGATTGTATCTATTCCAGCCTAGTGCTCCAGAGTCTAGAATTCTATTTCATCAAAATGTAATTTCCATTCCAAAAGGAAGTGATTCCAGTCTAGTGTCTAGCAGTGTTTCCTATTCTCATCAAGTTTTAGCAAATGTTGTTTCTAATGTAATTCAATGGCATGTAAGGTTGGGGCATTTGCCTTTTTCAGTAATGAAGAAACTCAATTTTGTTCATTTTCCCGCAAGGCAAACTAGACTCCCTTTTCCCATCCGCCAAGTCAAAACGACATCTCCTTTTGATCTTATTCATATAGATACTTGGGGTCCTTGTAGGACTACCACATACAATGGATACAACTATTTTCTGACCATAGTTGATGATTTTACTAGAGCAACGTGGACTTTCCTGTCAAGTACCAAAAGTAATGTTTTTCCAATTTTGAAATCCTTTCTTTCTATGGTTGAGAGACAGTTTAACAAGAAGATAAAAAGGGTAAGATCAGACAATGCTTGGGAGTTAGGGAAAGGAACACAGGAATCCAGATTCTTTCAAGAACAAGGTATCCTTTATGAGACTTCTTGTGTAGCTACACCTCAACAAAATGGTATAGTGGAAAGGAAACATAGACATCTTCTAGAAATTGCTAGGGGTCTATTTTTCCAATCCAAGATTCCTATTCATTATTGGGGGGAATGTATACTAACTGCTACATTTTTTATAAACAGGTTTCCTCAAAGGTGTTGAAAGGAAAACACCATATGAATTTCTGTTTGGGAAAGAACCTAGCTATGAGATTCTAAGGTGTTTTGGATGTCTGTGCTATGTCTCAACTTTATCTCACAATAGAGGAAAATTTGAACCTAGGGCAAAACCTTGTGTGTTCCTAGGATATGCACAGGGTCAAAAGGGATACAAGGTACTAGACATAAATACAAAGAAGGTATTTGTGTCTAGGGACATCAGATTTCATGAAAATGTTTCTCCCTTCTTTTCATTTCATTCAACCAGCCATTCTCCACCATGTTCCAATTCTAATAACCAAATTTATGAACCAGATACAGCAACCAGCCACAATCCCTTTTCATATTCTAGTCAAGAAAATCCTTTGCATGATCCAGAATCTCCCACTCTATCAAATTCTCCCCCAAGCACCCCTTCAAGTGCACCTAGCTCACCCACTTCTTGAACACCTCTTCATGCTACTAGGACTACTCCTAACCCCCCTGTTGTTCAGCATCATTCACCTCACTCCCCAATTCACTCTCAACTTGGAACAATTCTAGATGAGTCTTATTCTCCTTATCATTCACCACTTCACACAGCATCTTAGACAGATCATTCCCACACCCCCACCAAACATTAGAAAATCTGACAGGATCTCTCAGAAACCTGGATACTTGAAGGACTATGTGTGCAATGCTATTATTTTTACTAACCTCACAAATTCATGCTTCACTCAACCTGCCATTCCTAATGTTTTCTCCTTTGGAACCCTATCTCAAATAAAAACCTTGTTCATTCACTCTCTACTGTTTCTGAACCTAACAGTTATGCACAGGCCTCCAACCATCCAGGATGGAAGGCTGTCATGGATGCAGAAATCTCAGCCCTACAACTGAATCACACCTGGGATGTGGTAGAGCTACCACCAGGAAAGAAGGTCTTGCCCTGTAAGTGGGTCTACAAGGTAAAACACCATTCTAATGGAACTGTTGAGAGACCGAAGGCAAGGCTAGTGGTAAGGGGGGATATTCAAAGAGAAGGGATTGATTATTTTGAAACCTTTTCACCAGTGGTGAAGATGACCACCATTAGGTGTCTTTTGACTGTAGCTGTGAAGAAAGGCTGGGAGGTGTCACAACTTGATGTGAACAATGCCTTTCTACACGGGGAATTACAAGAGGAAGTCTACATGAAATTTCCAGCTGGAATGATTCCACCTAAATCTAATCATGTCTGTCTCTTGAAGAAGTCCCTCTATTGGTTGAAGCAGGCATCCAGACAATGGTATGCCAGACTTGCAGGAGCTTTAAACTTCAAAGGGTATTCTAGTTCTCTTAATGACTATTCTCTCTTTTACAAGCAAAATGGTGTTCTTGTTTCTATCCTAGCAGTATATGTCGATGATATCCTACTGACTGGAGATGATGAAAATGAAATTGCATACATCACTGATTTTCTCAATTCAGAATTCAAAGTGAAACACTTAGAGACATTCATTACTTTCTAGGCATGGAGATACTCAGAGAAAAACAGGGATTCATCATCAATCAAAGAAAATTTACCTTAGAATTGTTGCAAGAATTCAACTGTGCAGGTGGGAAGATATCTTCACCCCTTGATCCTTCTACCAAACTCCAGGCAGATTTGGGGGAACCAATGGACGACCCAAGTCTCTATCGGCATCTAGTTGGTAAACTCAACTATTTAACCAATACTAGACCCGACCTCTCATTTGTTGTGCTCTCCCTAAGCCAGTACATGCAACGACCCTGCTCCACTCATTACTCTGCTGCCCAACGAGTATTGAGATACCTTCGCACTAATCCCTCCCAAGGAATCCTCTTATCTTCAGCACCTTCCTTTGATCTGCTAGCTTTTTGTGATGCTGACTGGGCAGCTTGTCGTGACTCTAGGAGATCCGTCAGTGGGTTTTTCATCACGCTTGGGGTGCGCCCAGTTCCTGGAAGTCTAAAAAACAGGCCTCCATTTCTTTATCATCTGCAGAGGCTGAATATCGTTCCATGCGTCGTGTTACCGCAGAAATTACTTGGCTTGTTAGGCTTCTGAGAGATCTTACCATACAGCCCACTTTGCCGGTTCCTATACACTCCAATAGCCAGGCGGCGATTCACATAGCTCGAAACCCTGTATATCACGAACGGACAAAGCATGTGGAGCTTGATTGCCACTTTGTCCGTCAACAATTTCTTTCTGGTTTAATTTCTCTCTCTTTTGTTCCATCGAAATCCCAACTCGCCGATTTGTTCACCAAACCCTTATCTGGGGGTTTTCATCGCAATATTTTGAGCAAGCTGGGGGTCCATTCCCTCCCCTCCATCTTGAGGGGGGATGTTGAAGATCAAAACCCCCACATCGATATTCATGAAGAAGAAAAACGAAGAGATGAGGAAGAAGAAAGCAGACATTTCGGAGTCTCCAAGGAAAGCTTAAAGCTTATGTCTGAGAAGTGTTTATCTCCAAGTTGGGACAGGTGTCGCAATCACAGCAACTCTATCATAAACTCCTACTCTAATCTGGGACGTTCATTTATTAAGTGGAAGGCAGATCTTAGTCATTCATTTGATAAATCTATTTTCAGATTAGAATAGGACAAGTTGACACATAGATTTAGCACATGGGTATATAGATAGCATTGTAAAGAATATTGTAAAGGAATATTTTCTGGTAGTTAGTTATAGTACTAGCCAATAGGAAATGATACAAGTGTATAGGAATATTTATTTATATTCTTTTGTATCTATAGATAGATTTGTATATAACAAAGTTGAATTCAATGAAGAGAGCAGCAGAAAATTTTCACAAGTCTTGATTCCTTCTTTCAATAGTCGAGGTGTGCGCAGGCTGGCCCGACACTGCCGTCATTAAAAGAAATGTTGTATAACAGTAGTATATGGCTTTCCCCTCACACACTATGATGCAGTATAAAGCTTAGGAGATAGAAATCAATTTCAACCATTTGAAAACCTATTTACACAAAATCCAGCTCAGCCTCATCAATATTATCAAACAGCGTACAGTAAATCGACTAATTCCAACATCAAAATTCAACAACATATTGAAATTGGACAATTCCTCACTAGTATGGAAACAGTTCGTAAGCCCTTTAGAAATAAACCACATAAACGTTCCAAATTACAAATTACAAAGAATTGTGTGTGTTTGTGTGAGAGAAAGAAAGATAGATAGATAGATAGATAGATAGAGAGAAAGAGAAAGAGAGAGAGAGAGAGAGAGAGAGACTGACCAGCGACGGTTCTGAGAGACTCGTCAACGGCAGAGACAATAGCAAATTTACGGAGCTTGCAGAGAATGTTCTCATCTGATTGAGCTCCGACATACTTGACGGGACTACTGATTTTGGTTACCGCCGACGTTACACTGTACTCACCTTCTGAAGAAGCATATGCATCTTCTGATGGTTTCTGTTGACTTCTCCGGTTGAAAAGCTTCCCGGCGACTGCTCGGAATTGTTGTAAAATGCCCATTACCTGTTGTCCACAAAATTTCTGCTCTTATTTCGGCTTCTCTTTACCTAATATACATATGAAAATGACTATTTTTCATGATTTTATTTTATATTTCTATATCTTTGTCATATGTATGCGTCAGCCTGTTATTTTCCAAAAAAATCATATACTACTTACTAATTTTGCTTAATTTAATGTATATAATTAAAATTTAAAAAAATAACCTGCTTTACTCATTTTTATTTTTTTATTTGATTCGACTAATTGTTAAAATGTCAAATAAAAATATTAGTAATTCTCATTTGTTACATAAAGTTATCGAACAACAGTATAGCGTTAAAAACTGTAATTTTAATTTTAATAAATAGTAATAGATGAAATTCATAGGTTATACTAATTGTTTGGTCAAATTTAATGTGTATAATCTAAATTAAACTTTTTATCTAACTATTTAAATTATCTCAAAAAAAAAAATTCGATTCTATTCAACTATTTTTGCTACTTATTTGTTAAAACATCAAATAAGAATATTAATAATTCTCATTTGTTATGTAAAGTTATCGAACTATTTAACATTAAAAACTTGTAATTTTAATTTTAAGAAATAAAAGTAGATGAAATGAAACGACATTTGCTTTACAAATAGGTCTGCTTATCAGGCGGATTGGGCGACTATGTACGTTTAACGGTTCGATTTATCGATTATCGACATGTAAAATATACTAATCCGCTAGTCACCCGATAAGATATTGGGTGGATTTGGTATCAGATTAGAGATTATCTGACGGTTTATCGGTTATATCAAATAGACAATAAATACTTAAATAAGCAAGACGTTAAACAATAGACTATTCAATCACAACCACACTCCAGACTATTTAATTCTTTTACAATAAGCAAGCTAAACTATAAATTGGGGATCATTCACCGGTAATAGAAGTTCAATTAACGTAAACTCTGGATATAGCTTTGCTTCAGTTAACAAGTTAAATGATTTGTTTGAGCAAAAAGATATCAAACTATCTAGATCTGTTTAATCCTAACCCTAAAATAAGTTATGATGACGTTGAAGCTCAAGCTGCTAAGAAGTTGCTTCATAATGGGTAAAAATATAAATATAATAATTCTTAACGGGTTAACAGTTTATCTGATAAGAAAATTAAGTAATCTGCTCCCTAACCGATAAACTGTTAATTATACAATTTTAATCCGTTCACCAACCGATAATCCGATAACCTGATACCAATAAGTAATTAAGCCACTTTTATGATTCGACTAACGGTTACGGTTTAATTTTCAACGCCCCTATTTACAAATAGACCTACTTTGAAAAGACTTTATAATTTTTTATAGGTGTATTATACTTTAGTCTACCGTTAAGTTACATTATTTGACCACATTAAAATAAATGTTCCTACTATCATGTTAGAACAAAGGATCACTCATTATTCCGTCTACGTATTTAATCCATCGAAATTTATAATATAGAGTGTAAGTTAATCATATGACAAGTATGAGTTCAAAGGTTTGTTTGGTTGAATTAAATATTTTGAATATTTTCCTTATGAATTCATTTTTCTCCAACTAAAAAAAAATTATTTTTTCTAATCAGACGAGAAAAAATATTTTTCAAAATTATTTTTTAACCTTATCCACCATATTCCCTCACCCCACCATCCCATCCCCACCCCTACCCCCAACTACTCCCACCCCCTTCACTCCACCCTATAGTGTTCGCCTAAATTATATATCCTTTAAAAAAATATTTTCTACTCACTAATCAAATACTAAAAAATATTATCGAAAAAAAAATTCACTCACCAATCAAACATGAAAAAATAAATGATAAATTACTTATTTATAAGGAAAACAATTTCCACCGTCCCAAACACACCCAAGTCTCATTGTTTTCTCTCATTTTCACTCCCTGGTTTCCTATGTAATTAAAAAGGTTTAAAGAAAAATAATGTAGCCCAACCATGTTTTCAGGCTATGTTACTGAAGATTATAAGGGGGTTTTGTCTACAGAATGTACTGAGTCATTTAAACTAAATAGTTTTGGCTTAGACGATGTATCGTGTTAAAAATATTTAGTCTTTCAGTTTCAATTCATTTGAACTTATTTAACTGGTCATAGAATTTAAGAAAAAAAAAATTTGAAACTTGTGATTATAAACATATCATAACTTGTGATTGAAACTTGGGTTTAAAATATGACACACCATTTGCATGGCTAAAAACTTCTCAATAACGATAATATTGAAATCCTAAAATTAAGAATTTTCTTATTAGGAAAGGGTTCATTCGAACCTCAAGCGAAACATATTTTCCAGCGTCATCTTTTTTAACATACGGAGATCATACCAATTACCAAGGCAGAGGGAACTCATCAACCACATAATTACAAATAAATATTTGACAAATGGCACTATATTTAACTACGTGATAGTTAACTATAGTTAATCACTAATAGTTGTAGTTAAATATAGTACCATTTATCAAATATTTATTAGTCGGGTGTAAATACCTGGTGCGAATAATTTTTTTCCTAAAAACAAGTGTGTAGATATTCGAACTCATGATACTATAGTTCAAAATAACCCTGGTAGAGGCATCTATATATATAGCTCACTAATTTCCATCAGTTAAACTTGAATGAAACACAACAAAGTGATGCATGCCTCATACCTAATTGCCACCATAAACTCCTACGTGAGGAAAACTCTTATGACATTTACAGCAGAGGCGGAGCGAGCATTTTAACTTTATGAGTTTTAAATTTTAGAATGACGATTTTAAGAGCTACTAGTTAGGTTTTAAATTTAATATTTATACATATATAGTGAATTTCTTAACACAAATATAGTGTTTGAGCAAAGTTACTGGATTCGGCCGAACCCGCAATTAAGCTTCTATCTCGGCCCCTGATCTACAGGAGTTTGATGTGTAAATGAATCTGCAGCCTCAACTCTATTTTCAGAAGCTAACTTCAGCTCCCTGCTTTCCAGCATCTCTGCCCCATCTAGCAATCTCAGAGCTTACTACGTACAATGGTATTCGTACTTGAATCAGTACCAATGTTTTCCTTGATACATGATTCATCTTGTTTCTTTTGACACTCAGTTTCCATTTCACGAACTGTGTCGGAGTAAATTTTGGTAACTGCCTTCCCACCTGTACATGAGAATATAGCTTACAACAATAACAACGACATACCTTGTGTGAACCCACAAGTGAGATCTAGGAGGGCGGAGTGTACACAGACCTTACTCCTACCTTTGTAGGGTAGAGAGGTTGTTTCTAATAGACCTTCTACTCAAGAAAAACGTTTTTCAAAGCATATTTGGAAAATATAAGAGTAAAAAACCTATGATAAAAACACTGTAGAACAAAAACAGTAACAAACATGAAATTATAGCTTACAGGACTTTGATGCAACATTATTCTATGTTTCTCCAGATTCTCACCCTGAGTTTTATGTAACAAATTCATTAGATGATGACACGTTTTCATTTTTCCCAATTTCATTTTATAGTTTGCTATTTACTTTATTTTCAAGCTAAGTGCATCCAATTAATACCCATGGCGGCTGTAATTGCATACTCATGCCCAGCAATTATCTCCTTTTTGAAATATCTAAAATTCGAATTTGAAAGATTTGATGCGGAAGACAAAGAACAATATTGGAGGAAAAAATTCTTGCTCTTCTCATTAATTCCACAAGTATTTATAGACAAAGAAGTTAGAGAAATAA
>ML344832.1:0-12532 GCA_005239505.1 Nicotiana paniculata | reverse complement strand
ATTATTCCAAAGTATAAGGTAAAAGAAAAACAAAACAAAAAACAAAAATTAGGCATTTACAATGGCTACAAGCAAAGACCATTTTGGGGTCAACACTCTGATTGCTTGCGATTATGAGGTCCATGCAATTCCCAATGAACCTGGTTCATCTAAAAAGACACCAATCAATAACAAAGTCAGAGCCTTGGTGCAGGAGAGTGGAAATGATGCTGAGATAGCAAGGCTGAAGACACGATTGGATGAGGTAGAATCTGAGAGAGATGCTCTCAGAACTGAGCTTGCAAAGGAAAAGGAGAAGAATGATGTAATTCTTCAAGACATGCTGCACCTTCTCCAAGCCAAAAATCAAGCCCCAAGTTCTTTCAAGCCTTAAACTCCTAGCCCAGTGTAGAACTTTTAGTGAGCCAGTTTGGGATATTTTTTTCCTCATGTTTTCAATAATTTTGTTTTTTTATGGATTGTGGAAGAATCATATCGTCTATCAATAAAATTGCTGGTTTCTGCCCTAATCGGTTGTCTATATTTCTTTGATAGTTGAAATTCTTAGCTTGATTGTTGATGATTAATCCATGAATGCATTTTAGTAGCCTCAGTGTCCATGAGTAAGTTTTAAAATCTGGGATTCACACATTTTTTATGCAACTTTTCGATGATGCCAAAAGGGGAAAAAATGTCTGCTTTACATTCTGAACAGTGATGTTTATAACCTAATGAACCTGGTCCTTGATGGTAAGTGAAAAATGTTCTAACATTGTGCTGATGTTGGGTTAAGTTTAAACAGGTCCTAAGCGTATGGAAACACAAAGTTTGTCATCATCAAAAAGGGGGAATTTGTTGGCCCAAGTAAAGGATAGTTTTGAAGATGACAAAAGAACTCAGGCATGAACCAGGTCCATCACTGCTATACATAGACACAGGCAGATTCAAGCACGTGAGATGCACATGAAGGAGATAAACGTAACCTGGCATAGCAAATATCCCCTGATCGAAAAGGTTGCATAATTGATAAGGAGAATGACTCCTTGCTCAAAGAAAACATTATCCAAGATAAGGAAGGAGTTAGGAGTTGAGATTAACTAGAACTCTTCCACCAAGGAAGAGTAGCATTAGAACTCTAGTTATTTCTTCATCTACTAACTGTATATATTGCAGGATGTTCTCATTTTCACAGGGAGGCACAAACGCAGAAGTTAAACAGGAATTGAGAGCAAAATAGCAAGGCATTTTGCAAGCAATTCGTGTGAGATCTAAGTGTACAAACCTGAAGCTACTTGAACCTAGGGGTGGGCATCGGTCGGTTCGGTTCGGTTATGAATATTATCGGTTTAGCATATCGGTTATCAGTTTACAAATATGATAAACCGATAACCAAACCGATAAGATATTAGTTATCGGTTATCGATCATTATCGGTTCGGTTATCGGTTTACCCGATAAGATAACTCAATCTATAGTTAAGCAAAAAAGAGAAGACAATTCACTCGAGTTAAGCAAAAAAGAGAAGAACTCACATATAGTATACTACCCAATTTTGCGTACTAGCCACAACTAATATTTGAAGAATATTTCATTTTGGCAAATTCATGACTTGTGCAATCTCAAAAATTGGTACTACAACTCCACAAGCATTCCATCTTCAATTCACTAAAAATATTAGTTAACGGGAACATAAATTACAATTTTTGGTTTCCTGCCAAACCATAATCAAGAGATCAATGTCATTTTCCAGAGTCCAATTGTAGCAAGAGCAACAAGAGTACTAGTAATTCAAAAGTTGTCCAAACACAACTGAAATAGTGTTAATTCTTCAACAACAATTGTCCAAATACATTAATAACAATACAAAGTAGTAGCAATTTCACCTTAAAATTAACAAGTATGAACATAGTACTAAAACATGAGCACAAAATAACGAATCGAAAACAATCAAAAATCCTATATTTTTATTATCGAACTCTACTGTAAAACTCAAAAGAAAGGAACGAAATTTGTTCTTAACAAAGAAGTAATTTTGGAATACAAATTTACGTTAAGATTCTAAGAATGTGGTTGTACTTTGAATTTTGAAGAAGAACTGTTCAAGAATAGAATTAGAGTCTGAAGAGTGAACATTGAAACTTCAATCTTGAATGCTGCTGGAAAAATTAGGAGAAAAAGAGAGAATGAAGCCTTAGAAATTGGGTAAAATCCTAATTTTATTAAATCTTATTGGGTTATCGGTTAACCCGTTAAGAAACTGGACAAATCGTGGCCCGAACCGATAACCCAATAGTGAAAAAATACAAAATTGTTACCGAACCGTTAACCCAATAACCCGATATTGATACTCCAATAAGCTTTTATTGGTTCGGGCTATCGGTTATACCCGATATATGCCCAGCCCTACTTGAACCAGATAGAAGAACCAGTTCCAAGTGTCTTTCTTTTATTCTAGTTCAATTGTAGTAGGTGTTTTCACATTGTGCCTTTCAGCTTTATCTTGAGGCATTTGTAGTAGATGCTCAGTGTATTCAAGTTAGAGTTAACTTGGAGTTGTCGCAACAGTTAAAGGTTGTTTGTTACAAGGGATTAGAGTTAGTCCTAGGTTTACAAAAGTACTTTTGTAAATGCAGTTTTTGGCTCAGTGATTTAGTGAAGAGCTTGGAAAAATCCTATTGCGAAGTAGGTCGTGATTTTTTCACCTTTTGAGCCAGGTGTTTTCCACGTAAAAATCCTTGTGTTCTTTAATTTATGTACTTATTATTCCGCAACAGTAGTATTAGGAACACCTAGAAGAACCAGGTCCTTCTATAATTTGTACACTCGAAAAAATGGACACCACACAAATCACCTCCTCCCTCTTCTGTGGTATTAAAGTATAAAACACCATCTCATAACTTTAAAAATAAAATAGGTGCAATACTAAAAACCTTAAAAGTTGAACCGAAAAAATTTAAATCTTGATTCGCCTCATTTTCTTGAAGTTTCCTACTTCTCTCATCTTCTTCTTCCTTTCATACGATTCCACTATATTTCAAATGGTTTAACTATATCATGTCATAGACGGACAGTTGAGGGCTTAAACCCAAAAACGAAAAATTATTCCCAGTTGATATTTATATTAAATTAATAAATACAAAATATGTGCTATTATTCGTATTAGTTTTTAACACTTAACCATGAACAAAATAATATGTATTTCCTTGATAATTTCTATTGTTAAATTGATTGATTTGGTACAAACATTAAATACGAGCAAGTATTTATCACTTGTACCTGGTGTATATATACAATTGAGAGTTGAGATTATTATATTATTCACAAACAATAAGTTACTGTATTAGAGTAAGTTTACGCAATCCAAAATTTCTGTTAGTTCTTTGTTTAGGATCCAAAAAAATTAACCGTATCTCATACTCATTATGTCAAAGGGTCACGTGCAATTTAAGAAAAAATGATGGACTAAAAATTAAAGGTCATGTGACCCCATTAGACATGATCATATAAATATCAATCACTTTCCTTAATCTATTTTTCTTCAAAATTAAGATTGAGCTTATAACTAATTAACTGGGAAACAAAATAGAAGCAGTGCACCAAACAACAACAACAATAACATATCCAGTATTATTCCATAACATGGGGTCTGGAAAGAGCAGTGTTGTCACGTCCCAAATTACCCCCTAGACGTGACTGGCACCTAGCTTATACTGTCCGCTAGGCAAACCAATTCCTGTACTCTTAACCTATTATTCAAGTATTGAGAGGAACACGTACTAGCCCAAAAACACTAAATATTATTAAATACGAAACGGTTATTCGACTAAACTCATAATTTATTTATTTCTAAAGAGCACTCAAATACTAAATCTCTAACCCAAATACATACTAAGAATGTGGAGCATCTAATGGAGTAATTGAAGTTTAAGTAACGGGCATGCAAACCCGAAAGAAATAATAGACATAATATAGGTAGAGCTGAAACAACAGCCTCCACGGATAATGCGGCGGCTCACTTCAGCAATAGGATCCACTCAGCGAACTCGTCAACTACTAGCTCTATCTCCCGCAACGGTATCCGCATAGAGTTGCATGTAAGGAGTGAGTTATACGTAAATATAACCCAGTAAGATCCTCGACCCGCCACTTTAAATACCTCTGGAACAGGTGTTAGAAAATACAAACACACCACAATATGAATGATATAGTAAATACGATAACTAAATATATGTGTATCACCAGAGTTCTTAAGAATTAACCAACAAGGGGACCCACTAAGGACTTATCATAATTGCAGTGAAAGAAATTTACCAATACACCTCGAATCCACAACGGCACCACAATGCCTCGAATACGTAACAGAGCATACACAATGCACAGGTGATGTACAAAGGCATACACAATGCCCCAACATCATGGCGCACAGCTGTATCAAACTTAACATCATGGCGCACAGCCGTATCAAACTCAACATCATGGCGCACAACCGTATTAAACTCAACATCATGGCGCACAACCATATCAAACTATCAAACAACTTATAATTATTTTTTTTCATACTTTAATTAAAATAATATATTTACGGCTGATCTAAGACCACCGATTCTACCAAGCGCACGCTTCTCCCAACACATCGACCAGGCAGAGAAAAGCACACTTTCAAAACAGGTTTAATAAAAACAAGTACCAAAACTTAAAGTCTCACTTACCTTGCTAGCGGAAAGTTCCCCAACCTTGCAATGTCTAGAACATCGACTAAACGACCTTCAATGACCACAATCTATCCAAAATATTGAATAACACGTCCTAATTAGTCTAGATGAATAATTTCCATAATCTTAGGACAAATCAAATCAAATTCAATCCCCAGTCTAATTACTAACAATCTGTTCAGATTTATTAAACACTGAATGTTAACAGAATGCCAAAGCAGTGGAGCTTCAGGATGATTACAGTGGTTTAACCCACCGACGCCATACAACCATGGGCAATCATGAATAATCATTTCCGTATTCTCTTGCTATTACACAAATAACTAGGGGTAACCATTATGTTTTCTATATAAAAAAAATTATAGCAAAGTGAACTAACATCAGAAACTTTTTTTTTTTTCAATTCAAATTACATAGATTTCTCATTCCATCTCCATTATCTAATAATCATGTCTAAATTATTACTTTCCACCATAACATAATTATTGGTTCCTCATTCTTTCATTCTATTACCATTAATCCAACATAAGACAATATCAATTGGAAGGCTTAATTGAGTTTTGTGTACCTGATATTTTTGGTGTCTTCCTACTTTTTTGTACAGAGTCCACAGAGAACTCTTGGCCTCTGTCAATCTCCTCTAACCTAACGTGTAGTTTCGCTTTTCCTTTTTGTTTCCTTTATCTTTTTTTTCTTTCTAATTAAGACCTAAATAACTTCTTTTCTACACCTTAGGTCTTTGTGCATTGGACAATAAGAAAAATATATGGGTTTAGCCCATTTCGTTATCATATATATATTGTCTTAGTTATTTTATTATCCAACTCAATATGTATAATTATTAATTAGGTTCACTAACAATTTAAATAAATTTTACAACTCTTAAGTTACTTAGTATATATAAAAGTTTTGGTTATTATATTCTCCCCCACTTATCAAACGTTCGTCCTCGAACAAGTTAAAAAAAAAGTACCTGACATCTCAAACAAATGGGGGTATTTGCTTCTCATGTCTGCCTCAGACTCCCACGTAGATTCCTCTGTTGGATGGTTACGCCATAATACTTTCACTGAAGCAACCTTTTTCGACCTCAATTGTCGCACTTGTCTCTCAAGAATAGCTATCGGATCTTCTTCATAAGTTAAGTTCTCATCAAGCTCCACATCCCCTTTCTGAATCTTATGACTATCATCATGAACATATCGTCTAAGCATAGACACATGAAATATCGGATGAACCGCAGACAACCTCGGAGGCAAGGCAAGTTTATACGCTACCGACCCGATTTGATCTAAAATCTCATACGGACCAATATACCTCGGACTTAGCTTACCTTTGCGCCCAAATCTCATTACTCCTTTCATAGGGGACACCTTCAAAAAGACTTTTTCTCCTTTCATAAACTCCAAATCACGAACTCTCTTATCTGCGTAGGATTTTTTTCTACTTTGAGCTGTCCGAAGTCGTTCCCGTATCAATGTAACTTTCTCCAAAGCTTGCTGAACCAAATCCGGACCCAATAGTTGTGCTTCACCAGGTTCAAACCACCCAACTGGTGAACAACACTTACGACCATATAAAGCTTCAAACGGCGCCATCTGTATACTCGACTGATAGATGTTATTATAAGCAAACTCTGCTAACGGCAACTGATCGTCCCAATGACCACCAAAATCAATTGCACAAGCTCTAAGCATGTCTTCTAAGATCTGAATAACCCGCTCGAACTGTCCGTCCGTCTGTAGATGAAAAGCTGTGCTCAACTCAACTTGAGAACCCAACGACTTCTGAAAAGACTTCCAAAACTCACAGTAAACTGTGCACCCTGATATGATATTATAGAAATAGGCACACCATGAAGTCAAACTATTTCACGGAGGTAAATATCTGCTAACTGTTCTGCAGTGTGAGTCACTCGAACCGGTATAAAATGCGTGGACTTTGTGAGTCTGTCCACGATCACCCATACTGAATCATGTTTTCTAAAAGTACGTGGCAACCCAACTAGCAAATCCATAGTAATCCTTTCCCACTTCCACTCCGGGATAATTAAATTCTGCATCACACCGCCTGGTTTTTGGTGTTCATATTTCACCTGCTGACAATTTAAGCAACTAGTCACATGTTTCAAAATATCATACTTCATACCTTTCCACCAGTACAATTCACGCAAATCTTGATACATTTTGGTAGCACCTGGATGGATAGAGTAGCGGGAGTTATGAGCTTCTTCGAGAATCAACTACTTCACATCACCTACCATGGGGATACACAATCTACCATGTCGACGTATCAAACCTTCATTGTCAATAGAAAATGTCTTAACACCACCATTATGCACTCGATCACGGAGTTTAGCAAGACGGGAATCTTCAAATTGACGAGCCTTGGCCTGTCCAACCAAGGATGATTGCGCTACCTAACCTGCAAGTAGTCTGTCCGGCAATGTATGATCAATACGCACTCCCTGATTGGCCAACGCCTGAATATCCATAACCATAGGTCGTTCTTCAGCAGTAAATCGGGACAAGCTACCCGTAGACTTTCTACTCAAGGCGTCTGCCACCACATTCGCCTTCCCGGGATGATATAAAATAGTAAGATCATAATCTTTAAGTAATTCTAACCGCCGTCTCTGCCTCAGATTCAAATCTATTTTCTTGAATATATATTGCAGACTCTTGTGATCACTATAGATTTCACACGGCTCACCATAAAGATAGTGACGCCAGATCTTAAGTGCAAATACGATCGCAGCCAATTCCAAGTCATGAGTTGGATAATTGTTTTCATGGTTCTTTAGCTGCCGAGAAGCATAAGCTACAACCTTTCCATTCTGTATCAACACACAACCCAAACCGACTCGAGACGCATCACATTAAATATTAAAACCCCCTGCACCTGTAGGTAGAGTCAAAATCGGAGTCATAGTCAATGCGGTCTTCAACTTCTGAAAACTTTCTTCACACTCATTTGACCACTGAAATGCCACACCTTTCTGAGTCAATGGAGTGGCTATCTTTGAGAAACCCTCAACAAACCTTCTATAATATCCGGCTAGGCCTAAGAAGCTACGTATCTCTGTAGGAGTAGTGGGCCGAGGCCAATCTCGAACTGCCTCTATCTTCTTTGGATCAACATGAATCCCATCTCGTGACACCATATTTCCCAAAAAGGAAACTGTATCCAACCAAAATTCACANACACCACATGTCCCAAAAAGGAAACTGTATCCAACCAAAATTCACACTTTGAGAACTTGGCATAAAGCTTTCGCTCCCTAAGTGTCTGTAGCACAACTCTCAAGTGTTGTTCATGTTCTGCCTCACTTCGAGAGTAGACCAAAATGTCATCAATAAATACAATCACAAAATGATCTAAGAATGGCTTGAATACTCGGTTCATGAGGTCCATAAATGCTGTGGGGGCATTAGTAAGCCCGAAGGACATCACCAAAAATTCAAAATGCCCGTACCTGGTCCGAAACGCTGTCTTGGATATATCCTCGGTCTTAATTCTCAGCTGATGGTAACCCGATCTCAGGTCAATCTTTGAAAAGTGAGTTGCACCCTGTAGTTGGTCGAATAGATCATCAATACGTGGAAACGGATATTTATTCTTGATCGTCACCTTATTCAGATGCCTGTAATCAATACACATTCTCATCGTGCCATCTTTCTTTTTAACAAATAACACAGGTGCACCCCAAGGCGACACACTAGGCCTGATCAATCCCTTATCAAGTAGCTCTTGAAGTTGGACCTTTAGTTCTCTCAACTCCGCTGGAGCCATACGGTATGGAGAAATAGATATAGGTTGAGTTCCTGGCACCAAATCAATACTGAACTCAATTTCTCTTGTCGGAGGCAGACCAGGTAAATCTTCTGGAAACACATCAGCAAATTCTCGAACCAATGGAACACTATCAATAGTAACATCCTCCAAGTGCGTATCATGAACAGTAGCAATAAAACCCAAACACCCAGTATTAATCATTCGACGTGCTTTTACATAGGATATTATTTTTCCCTGAGTCAGAGGAGTTCTGCCTTTCCACACTAAACATGGTTCTCCAGGAAAATCAAAACGTATAAGCTTGGAATGACAGTCAACTGAAGCATAACATGAAACTAACCAATCCATACCCATAATTACATCAAAGTCGGACATAGGCAACACTAGTAGATCCACCACGGTGTCCCTGTCCTGAATAAATATCACACAGTCTCTATAGACTCTATCCACAGATATAGACTCCCCCACTGGGGTCACCACAATATAAGGCACATTAAGAGACTCAACTCCTCGTTCTAAGTACATGGAAAAAGATGGAGATACATATGAATACGTAGAACTAGGATCAATAAGAGCATAAGCCCCATAAGAATCGATAGTGATAATACATGTGACTACTGGATTAGATGCCTCAGCTGGCCATAGCAAAGAATCTCGGTGGCCCACCCGCTCCCTGAGTAGTCTGTGCACCCTGCCGACCCTGTCCACGAGCAACCTGCGGCGCGGCTCTAGCTGGCTGATTCAGAGTCTGTGTACCTGTAAACGTTCTCTGCGGCTGTGGAGTAGCATGGCTAGTAGCAGAATATCCTCTAGGACAATACTTAGCAATATGTCCTTTTTGACCACAAGTAAAACAAGCCCCATCTGTTCCAAAACAACGACCACTGTGATTTCTACCATAACTGAACACCTCGGATGTTGACCTGACTGATATGAGCCACTTTCCTTCCTCTGTATCTGATGCTGCCCCTGTTTACCTGGATAAGTACTCCTAGAAGACTGGACCACTGACTCTGACTGAGTGGGTCTGGATTGCCCATGATTAAAACTACTCTTACCCCTAGATGGAGCCCCACTAAACCCGCCTGCGCTACGTGCCCTTTTGCTTTCTCGCTCAGTTATGTCCCTCTCTTGATAAGACTCATAACGGAGAGCAGTATCCACTACCTCTTCGTACGAACCACCTCGAACATCCCTAACCACAGGACCCCGATAACGATGCTTAATCCCATCCACGAACCTCCTTACCTTCTCATGCTCATCTGCAACTAGAAAAGGCACATAACTGGCTAAATCAGTGAACTTAGCCTCATACTCTGTAACCGTCATACTGCCCTGGCGCAGTTGCTCGAAATGACCTCTCATGTCATCCTGCTTGCTCAGTGGAACGAACCTATCCATAAACATAGCTGAAAACTCTGACCAAGTAATAGGTGGCGACCCTGTTCGTCTACCTCTCTGAACTGAATTCCACCATGACTCTGCAGATCCTGAAAATAGAAAAGTAGCAAATTCCACCCCTTGAGTCTCCTTCAGCCCCAAAGTAGATAGTATCTTCTCACAACGCTGAATGAATTTTTGGGGCCCAATAAAAGCCTGTGTAGCATCGAACTCTGGTGGCTTAAGATCCATGAAGTTCTTAAGATCCTTAGACTGCCCTGTATTTGCAACTGGCTGAACGACTTGAGGGTCTATTTGAGGAGCTACAACATTCAGTTGAACATGTGCTTGCCCCTGTGAAGTAGTCTGGGGAGCCGGAAGTCCACCCTGAGTAGGCACTAACGCCTCCAACACATTCAACAACCTCATCACTGCATCTGCATGTAAGGTAACAATAGGCATATCAACTGGGACTGGTGGCGGGACATCATGAACCACTTGTTCTTGCACTCGATCTGGCATAGTAGCTTGGGATTGACCCGTATTCACAACTTCAGGCTGAGAAGAGGCCTGTCTACTAGCCTGAGCTCTAGTCTGATGAGCCCCAACCTGACCACCACCTCGAGTAGTACCCCGTCCAGCACCACGTCTAGCAGATGAAGGTGGGCGTGTCCTAGCCATCTGCGAAGTAAACAATCCAAAGTCAAACTCAAGTTATCTCAACGCACGATCAAGGAATGAAAGAAGGGAAAACATCCTAAATGCTTAGTAGCCTCAAGCTCATAAGTATGGGCGCCTACATACCTATGAGCAAGACCCTACTAAATACTGCTCCATGACCCGGGACTTAAAGCCTAGGCTCTGATACCAACTTTGTCACGTCCCAAACTACTCCTAGACGTGACTGGCATCTAGCTTATACTGCCCGCTAGGCGAACCAATTCCTGTACTCTTAACCTATTATACAAGTATTGAGAGGAACACGTACTAGCCCAAAAACACTATTATTAAATACGAAATGGTTATTCAACTAAACTCATAATTTATTTATAATCTAAAGAGCACTCAAATACTAAATCTCTAAACCAAATTACATACTAAGAATGTGGAGCATCTAATGGAGTAATTGAAGTTTAAGTGACGGGCATGCAAACCCGAAAGAAATAATAGACATAATATAGGTAGAGCTGAAACAACAGCCTCCACGGATAATGCGGTGGCTCACCTCAGCAATAGGATCCACTCAGCGAACTCGTCAGCCACTAACTCTATCTCCCACAACGGTATCTGCATAGAGTTGCATGTAAGGAGTGAGTTATACGTAAATATAATCCAGTAAGATCCTCGACCCGCCACTTTAAATACCTCTGGAACAAGTATTAGAAAATACAAACACACCACAACATGAATGATATAGTAAATACGATAACTATACAGTAACTCAATATATGTGTATCACCAGAGTTCTTAAGAATTAACCAACAAGAGCACCCACTAAGGACTTATCATAATTGCAGTGAAAGAAATTTACCAATACACCTACGAATCCACAGCGGCACCACAATGCCTTGAATACGTAACAGAGCATACACAATGCACAGGTGATGTACAAAGGCATACACAATGCCCCAACATCATGGCGCACAACCGTATCAAACTCAACATCATGGCGCACAACCGTATCAAACTCAACATCATGGCGCACAGCCGTATCAAACTTAACATCATGGCGCACAGCCGTATCAAACTCAACATCATGGCGTACAGCCGTATTAAACTCAACATCATGGCGCACAACCGTATCAAACTATCAAACAACTTATAATTTTTTTTTCATACTTTAATTAAAATAATATATTTGCGGCTGATCTAAGACCACCGATTCTACCAAGCGCACGCTTGTCCCAACACATGGACCAGGCAGAGAAAAGCACACTTTCAAAATGGGTTTAAGAAAAACAAGTACCAAAGCTTAAAGTCTCACTTACCTCGCTAGCGGAAAGTTCCCCAACCTTGCAATGTCTAGAACACCAACTAAACGACCTTCAATGACCACAATCTATCCAAAATATTGAATAACACGTCCTAATTAGTCTAGATGAATAATTTCCATAATCTTAGGACAAATCAAATCAAATTCAATCCCCAGTCTAATTACTAACAATCTGTGCAGAATTATTAAATACTGAATGTTAACAGAATGCCGAAGCAGTGGAGCTTCAGGATGACTACAGTGGTTTAACCCACCGACGCCATACAACCACGGGCAATCGTGAATAATCATTGCCATATTCCCTTGCTATTACCCAAATAACTAGGGGTAATCATTATGTTTTCTATATAAAAAAATTATAGCAAAGTGAACTAACATAAGAAACTTTTTTTTTTTTTCAATTCAAATTACATAAATTTCTCATTCCATCTCCATTATCTAATAATCATGTCTAAATTATTACTTTTCACCATAACATAATTATTGATTCCTCATTCTTTAATTCTATTACCATTAATCCAACAGAAGACAATATCAATTGGAAGGCTTAATTGAGTTTTGTGTACCTGATACTTTTGGTGTCTTCCTACTTTTTTTGTTACAGAATCCATAGAGAACTCTTGGCCTCTGTCAATCTCCTCTAACCTAACGTGTAGTTTCGCTTTTCCTTTTTG
>ML344831.1:0-48780 GCA_005239505.1 Nicotiana paniculata | reverse complement strand
AGGAACCGAGGCTAAAGAAGCCAAACTCATAAGACATGCGACAACTCGCCACACAAGCGGACCAACTTGTCTTAAGTAGATATTGTAAAGCGGCAAAACTCAATTATAACTGGGTCAATGGGGGGTCTAAACCCTAGAGTGAAAGGATACGTATAAACAAAAGAATATCCCGTCTTGTAAGACGTTATTCTTTGATCACTATTCGGAATATAGACAGGGAAGTCAGACCTCAAAAATCACTCCCTACGAACAAGGGAAATCTGACCCTCAGTTATAAGGGTTGAATATCTTTTGACACTTTCAAGAGAAGAAAATTGGTCTACAAGAACTTGACTATCCCTAGAAAAAACAAACTCAACAGGGATAGGTTCATCGACTCCAGGTTCACGAAGGCGTTCACCTCTACCTCTAGACAAAGACCGAGAAACCCTAAACCTTGGAAAAACTAGAGATCTAGTGGAAGGAGAAGGAACTATCTGAGAAGAAGAGGAGCCCCTCGAAGGAGTTGATACTAGACTTCTAAGTCTACCAACCCTACGACTCCTAGTCGGAGCAGAAGATGGCGTTAAACTTTCAATATCAATTACTCCTTGAGGTTGGTTTGAAGAAGACATGTTAACAAAGGCAAGAAGAAAGTTCTTTACAAAATACAAAGTTAGAAAAGTGTTTCGTGGAAGCAAAGAAAATAAGAAAGGTATTTATACTTGAAGACAACCGTCAAACATGGGAAAAAAGAAAAATAATGATGAAAAGTCATAATTGAAGATGTCACTTCGGGACTGGCACAGCCGGAAAAAGCCTTAAGAGGTGCCAAGAAAATGCAGAACCAATCCGAAAAGGACACGTGGTATGATCATTAAATGGAAGTGACAAATGACGCCTATGGTGCAGAGAAGGATAAAATGATTCGGGGAAAAGCGGCGGCAACATATTCCCTCCATAAATGAATATCCACTTACCAAATATTAATCGTTAAATATATGGTAAGTGAGGGACTATCTGTATTGGTATAAAAGAGTTTCACACGTAAACCAACTTTTGACAACTCAGCCAGTCACGCGGACACAGGAAAACGCGATAGCTGGATGTGATTCTTTGAAGAGGTACGGTACAAAGAGGCACGATTCAGTAAACCCTCAAGCTTATCATCCACGGGAAACTCAACCTTCTTACCTTACAATTCCTTAGGAGGCATGAACAATCTCATCTACTAGCAAGCATGTAAGAAATAGAATAGAAAGTACTAAATACTCTATGATCATCAAAGTGTTTATAACACACTCTATGATGATATTACATATGATGATTTTAACAAAATAGTAAAATAAAATGAAGTAGAAATTAGAGCCTTGCCCCTTTTCTCAAAATTTTTGAGTTCTTCAACCTGTAGATCCTTGTCTTCCTCCTCCAATATCTTCAATAAATTTTAAAACTTCATCACTTTTTATTAGACCTATTTGATCTTGTGGAGGTGTCACGACCCAAACCGATGGGTTGCGACTATCACGCCCCAAAACCCTGGGACGAGACCGGCACCTAACCGGAAGATTCCGGTCAAGCGGACCTGGATTGCCTTTCCTAACCAACGCGTTACCCCGTGCACAATATACAAATTGATAATGAATTTACAATAAAATTTCCATTTTCCTCTTTTAAAGCTTCAATCCTTTGATGATCCCAAAATTTTACAAACTAAACACAACATTTCCATCACGGGACCACGATTCTGATTAATTATAACTACTACCCAATATATATATATATATATATATACACACAACCCACACAGTGTCTACGGAGCCTCTAAGAGTGTTAGGGGTTTACATAGACTTGCCGGTAACAAGGCCCCGACTATACCTTTTACAACATAAGAAAAAGAGAATGATATAGTCCACACATGGCCCCGAGAAGAAATGGGGCTCACCAGAACTGCTGAAGAGATGAATAGGAGGCACCACTAACGGCGGACCGAGCTACCTGCTATAGAACCACCTACATCCATATAAAAGATATAGCGCCCCCGACAAAAGGCACGTTAGTACCATTGAATAGTACTAGCATGTATAGACAAACTTTACTCGATGTAAAATAAAGCAATACACATATAAGAGGCAGTTAAAGAAACTCAAACAAATATTGCACAGGGATACAGAGAATCACAAATGAGGTTTTCACATTTTCTTATTTCAATTGTCTCCCTTGTTGCGGCGCGCAGCCCGATCCCATCCCACAAACACATTACACCCTTATTACTTCTGTTGGTGCGTGCAACCCGATTCCACCTTACAATTCTGTTTCGGCGTGCAACCCGATCCCACCTTACAATTTTGTTTCGCCGTGCAACCCGATCCCACCTTACAATTTTGTTGCGGCGTGCAACCCGATACCACCACAAAATTATATTTGATATCAACATCAACCAATCAATTCAATCACAAGGATTTTCATCATCAAGAATATACATTCGCAACAACAAAATAACCATATGAAGTCAAGGCCATAACAATCTTTACCAAACGTGAGTCATATACGGCATACCATCAACATATAGTTCAATTAGATAAATCCATATTTCCCCTCCATTACTTGCTACACAACATTTAGCACTTAGGTACGTTCACAATTTGATTCGTTATCATTTCTTTCGTTTTGCAGCACATCCTCTCATACCGATGTATTCAACATTTAACGAGCTTTGCGCATGATAGAATAAGCACAAAGAATCACCTTTTCACAAGTTCATATAACATGGTGGCATGGTAATCAACTAGGAAAATCAGAGAACATAATCTTACGCCTCAACACATTAGAACAATCGATTCACATATGCATAAGCCAGAAACTCATACTGAATGCTGGGACACCAACAAGACTCTACGAAGATAATGTTAGCCATACATACCTTGAATCAGAATTCCCCTTTAATTATTTTTTTTTATCAAAAATCACTGGACCGTCTAGCACCGTCAATCTATTCCACAATGTGACATATTTCACTTAGAATCAGGAACCATAAACATAACTCGAACTCATTTAGGCATTTTATAGAATGTTATGTGACCCCTTAGATTACTAACCCCCTTTTTGTGAATAATTACCCAAACTTGTTTCCCTTTACTAGATTAGGGAGTTTAACTTACATGCATGCAAGGTATCAGCTTTTATCTCCAAGAATCAATTTATGTGTTCTACCCTTTTTAGCCAAAACCTGAGAATTAAAAGGAAATGGGGTGGGGACTCACCTCTTAGAGTGAAGAAGATGACAATTACTCAATAACTTCCGGGACCGAGCGATGGTGAAGGATAAATTTTGGGTGAAGATGGAACTTTCTCTCTCAAGAACTCTATCTTCCCTCTCTCTATTTTGTTCAGAAAATCCTTAAAATGGAAGAGGGTAAGTGTTTTAATGAACTGGGGGTCATGTATAAAAATTAGAATTTTAAAAGTCCCGAAGCAGAAATGCGGTTAAGAATGCGATCGCATTCCTGCTATGCAGTCCACATTTCTGTCGCATAAATGGCCCTCAAATAGGCCAAAAAAGAAATAGGACTTCCCAGGTATGCGACTACTATGTGGTCCTCATACCTATTATGTGATCGCATAGTGCATCGCATAACTCCCTCCGCAAGAATCAAGGTGCAAGAATGCGACAACTATGCGGCCTGCATTCGTGAAATGCAATCGCATTCTAGGCCGCATAGCTGTCCTCAAAATGGACAGCAAACTCTCCAAGTATGCGACCATTATGCGGTCTGCATACCTGATCTGCGATCGCATAGTGGACCGCATACCTGCGCAAATCTGGAAAATTATATCTTTCATGTCCCGGGGTACTTTTTACTCAATAAGGGTCCATTTTAAGAATTTCTACAGTTATAACAACACGGGGACCTATTTGGACATTATTTTTAGCCATGAAATTTTACGGGTCTTTACATTCTCCTCCACTTAAAATTATTCTTCCTCAAATGAGGATCGGGGAATCACTTGAGTAGGAAAAACACAAAATAAACCAACCCCCAAATTTTCACTAACTCCGATAATTTCTTGAAATTTTTCCAGAGATTCCTATGTACTTAGGCTTATCTACCTGTTAGAGAGCCCCGAAACACATTTTACCAATTCCACACATTTTCAGTTACTCTAACAACTTGCACATAATCCGGTCATTTCAACAAGCTACATATAATTCAATTACTTCCACAAGCCTCACATAGTTCGGTTAACTCCACAAATTTGCACATAATTCAACTAATACAATGAGTTGCACATGATTCAGCTATTACAATGAGTTGCACATAATTAAGCTATTTCAATGAGTTGCACATAATTCAACTATTTCAATGAGTTGCACATGATCCAACTAATCACAACAACACATACATTTATGGCACAAAGTTTGAGAAGTCACAATAGTAAGGTAATTAGGGGAGTGGAGTGTTCTTGCACAAAATTTGACACCAATGTAATTTCTCAGAGATGACAACTTTCAAAACCACTACCGGACTTATTCAAACAAGTGGGGATATTTCTCTTTCATTTCATTTTCTTCTTCCCACGTGGCTGCTTCGACTTGTTGACTCCGCTATAATACCTTAATCGAAGCGACCTCTTTTTTCCTCAACCTACGAACTTGCCTATCAAGAATAGCAATCGGAACCTCTTCATATGATAAATTTTCATAAATTTCAATGGTCTCAACCGGCACGATGACAGATGGATATCCAACTACCTTCTTCAGCATAGATACATGAAACACCAGGTGCACTAATGATATCTCTTGGGGAAATTCCAGCCTATACGCCACCTTCCCTATCTTTTGAGCAATCCTATATGGCTCGACATACCTTGGGCTCATTTTCCCTTTCTTCCCGAACCACATCACTCCTTTAATGGGAGACACCTTCAAAAATACCCAATCATCTACTTGAAACTCCAAACCTCTTCGACGAATGTCCGCATAGGGATTTCTGACAACTCTGAGCAGTCTTCATCCTCTCTTGAATGACCTTAACTTTTTCCATAGCTTGGTACACAAGATCCGGTCCCAGCAGTTCCGCCTTGTCAACCTCGAACCATTCAATCGGAGACATACACCTCCTTCCGTACAATGCCTCAAATGGGCCCATCTGAATACTAGCATGGAAACTGTTATTATAAGCAAATTCTAAAAGCGGCAAGTAATCATCCCAGTGACCCTTGAAATCTAATACACAAGCTCGTAACATATCTTCAAGCGTATGAATGGTCCGCTCTGCCTGCCCATCATTCTATGGGTGGAATGTTGTGCTGAGATTTACCTGCATACCCAAACCTTGATGAAATATCTTCCAAAAGTTAGGTGTGAACTGGGCCCCTCGATCCGAGATAATAGATACTGGAGTACCATGGAGCCTGACTATTTCTTTGATATATAACTGAGCATACTGTTCTGCAGTATTGGTGGACTTGACTAACAAGAAATGCTTCGACTTCGTGAGCCGGTCCACTATCACCCAAATTGAGTCGAACTTATGCGGAGTGCGAGGTAACCCCACCACAAAGTCCATATTGATCATTTCCCATTTCCACGTCGGTATTTCCATAAGCTGTGCCAACCCACCGGGCCTCTGATGCTCGGCCTTCACTTGCTTACAATTTGGACACCTAGTCACAAAGTTCGCCACACCCCTCTTCATACCATTCCACCAATAAATCTCCTTGAGATCGTGGTTCATTTTTGTAGAACCTGGGTATACGGTATACCTAGAATTATGAGCCTCTTCCATAACTCTCTCCCGAGCCGGAACACATAGCCTCCCTTTGCACCGCAAAACACTGTCATCATTGCCGAGTGAAAAGGTTGTAGTCTTGTGATTCATAATTGCTTCTCTTAACTGTGCCAAAGCTGGATCCCTAAATTGCTTTCCCTTGACTTCCGCTACAAGTGAAGACTCCGCACCATTACGCACCACGACATTCCCTTCATCTGAGGCTGAAAGACATACCCCCAGACTGGCCAACTGATAAACCTCCCGAGCCAAAGGCCTCTGAACTGCTTCAAAATGAACCAAGCTACCCATGGATTTTTGACTAAGTGTGTCGGCTACCACATTCGCCTTTCCTGGATGGTACAAAATATTCATATCATAATCTTTGAGCAATTCTAACTACCTCCGCTGGCTTAAGCTCAACACCTTTTGTTTGAATAAATACTGAAGACTCTTGTGGTCTATGAACACGTCCACATGGACCCCATAAAGATAACACCGCTAGATCTTCAATGCAAACACAACCGTCGCGAGCTCCAAATCATGCCTCGGGTAATTCTTATCGTGAGTCTTGAGCTGCCTGGAAGCATATGCTATTACCTTACCACATTGCATCAACACACACCCCAAACTAACCCTTTAAGCATCACAATACACCACAATTCCTTCTGAACCTTCTGACAAGGCCAACACTGGCACCGAAGTCAATCTTGATTTCAATTCTTGAAAACTATTTTCGCAAGCATCAGACAACTGAAACTAAACCGCTTTCTGCATCATCTTAGTCAATGGGGAGGCGAGGGTAGAGAATCCCTCCATGAACCTTCGATGATATCCAGCCAAACCCAAGAAACTGTCAATCTCTGTTGGGGTCATCGGTCTAGGCCAATCCTTTACTGCTGCGATCTTTTGGGGATCAACCTGAATCCCTTCCTTAGAAACAACATGGCCCAAAAAGATGACGGATTCTAGCCAAATCACATTTTGAAAACTTTACATACAACTGGTGCTGATGAAGAGTATGCAGAACTGCCCTGAGGTGAGTAGAATGATCTTCCTGACTTCGCGAATAAACAAGGTTATCATCAATGAAGACAATCACAAAGGAGTAAAGAAACGGTTTGAAAACCCGATTCATAAGATACATAAAAGTTGTTGGGGCGTTGGTTAGCCCAAAAGACATTACCAAAAATTCAAAGTGCCCATATCGAGTCCTGAAGGCAGTCTTAGGAATATCCTGCTCCTTGATCTTTAACTGGTGATACCCGGACCGCAAGACAATCTTTGAGAAGAACTTAGCACCTTGCAACAGGTCGAACAAATAATCTATCTGAGGCAATGGGTATTTATTTTTGATGGTGACCTTGTAGAGCTGCCGATAATCAATACACATCTGAAGAGATCCGTCTTTCTTTCTGACAAAAAGAACCGGTGCGCCCCAAGGCGACGCACTTGATCGTATGAAACCCTTTTCTAATAGATCTTTCAATTGTTTTTTTAACTCTCTCAATTCTGTTGGCGCCATTCGATAAGGTGGAATAGATATTGGATGCGTATCTGGAAATACATCAATCCTGAATTCAATCTCTCTATCTGGCGGAACTCCAGGAAACTCGTCTAGAAATACTTCTAGATACTCATTCACCACATGCACAGATTCGGGAGAAGGCATCTCTGAAGTGGTGTCCGCAACACGGACCAAATGGTAGATGCACCCTTTTCTGATCATCTTTGAGGCCTTAAGGTAGGAAATTAATCTACCTCTTGGCACAACATTATTCCCCTCCCACTCGATAACTGATTCATTAGGAAACTCGAGCCTCATAATTCTGGTTCGGCAGTTGAGTTTAGCAAAGCACGAATAGAGCCAATCCATCCCTATAATTACATCAAAATCTACCATTACTAAGTCAATAAGATCGGTCGTGGTATCCCGACCACGCACTGTGACAACACAATTCCTATAGACTCACATGGTCGTAATAGAATCACTAACCGGAGTTGACACAGAGAATGGCTCGTGAAGTTTTTTGGGTTCTATCCCAAAACATGAAGCAATAAATGGAGTAACATATGACAAAGAAGACCCGGGATCAATAAAGCATAAACATCATGTGACTGAACAGTCAAAATACCTGTGGAAACATCTGGAGAAGCCTCCGCACTCTAGTGACCACTCAAAGCATAGAACCGGCTGGGTCCCCCTTGACCCCGTGCTCCAGCCTAACTGCACCGCGCACTGCTAGAGCTGGAGGGCCCCGAGCCGGAGGGCATGTTGAAGATGTAGCGGCTGAAGAACTGGATGGCTGAGCAGTGCCCCTACTCGTGCCCTGATGGGGTGCACGACAGTCTCGCTGAACATGGCCTCTCACTCCGCACCTATAGCATACCGGTATGTCTAAGTAACAGGGCTCAGAATGAAACCTCCCACGCTTAGGGCATGGAGCCCTCCGCTGCTGCTGGAACCTCCCACCTGAACGATCCGACTGATGGAACCTCCTACTGTCTGAACCTGGTCCAACGCGACCTCCCTGCTGATAATTGTGCCCTGGTGACGGCGCACTGGCTGAGGACTGAGCATAGGACTGAGATGGCCCTGATGACCCTCTCCCAAGGACTGAATTCCCTCCTCCAACTGAACTCCCAGGGTTTCCCGCTAACCGGGCCCTACTACTACTCTCCCTCTCCATTCTTATATTTAATTTCCGAGCCACCATAGCCTAGGCAAGTTCCACAATCTTCCTGTAGTTCATATTTGAATGCAGAGCAGCTGTAGCAGCTTCATTAATAACCAAGGTACCAAGGCCCTGAACAAACCAACGAACTCTAGCCTCCATAGTAGACACCATGCGAACAACATATTTGGACAAGCGCACGAACTCCATATGATACTCCCTCACACTCATGTTGCCTGCTTAAGGGACTCAAACTCTGTAGCACGGGCTACCATAATCTCGGCATGCAAGAAATGATCCATAAAGGAATCCACAAACTCCTCCCACCTCGCCGGAGGGCTCCTCTCTCCACGGGAACTCTCCCACATCTCGAACCACGAATATGCCGCTCCCTTCAGAAGATAGGAAACCAATTCAACCCCCTCTATCTCAGTAGCGCTCATAACTCGAAGGGTCTTGCATATCTCATCAATGAACTCCTGAGGATCAGATTTTGGGTCGGTGCCTGTGAACTCTGGAGGGGATAACCGTAGAAACTGGTTGACCCTGCAACCTGAAGAATCCCCTTGCTCGCTAGAGGACGCAGGGGCATCATGTGATTTTTGGGCCTGGGAGCCCAATAGCTGAGTCAACATCTAAATAGCTCCCCTGAGGTCCCCATCAAAAATACCGAGACCGGAAGCTGGGACTGAGGAAGGATCAGGAACATCAGCGGGAGGGACTGTAGCACCCTCCACTGGAGCAGAAATAGGAATAGTCTAGCCTGGAGTGGAGGAGTCAGGCTGATTTGTGGCCGGGGAGTCATTCGCACTCGCACCATCAGCTTGAGTATTTATGATCACTCCTGGGGTGGCATTGGGCTCTAGGCCGAGTCGATCTCTCTTCTTGGGTTCCATTTACCAAAAATTGGAACAATGCACGAGTTAGAGATAGACAACCTCACCTTCCACCACATCGCACGATACAGAATAACAATAAAGGGTATTTTTCGTAAATGTCCATGCAGCCCCCTAATTATAGATGTGGTCAACAACACACCAATAAGATGTGTATTGGTAATAAAGAGTTTCACACGTAAGCCAACTTTTAACCACTCAGCCAAACACGTGGACACAGGAAAACACGACAGTTGGACGTAACTCTTTGAAGATGTACGGTACAAAGAGGCACGGTTCAGTAAACCCACGAACTTATCAGCCACGGGAAATTCAACTTGATCAAAACGGGAGAGAGGCACTGTCAGAATGAATCTAGACAAAGCTACGGGCAGATTCAAGGATCCACAATTGATTACTCGAACATTATGTAACTGAATCCCTACTACCGTTATCCTTTGTAACGTCTCATTAATGTCATAATTAGTCATTAATGAGTAACCATAGCAGGATCGTATGTTATAAGAATCTCCTATATAAGGGAGGGGAATACAAATTGTAAAGGCATCTGATTCTCGAATATAATCAACTTCGATCTTTTATTTCTGTAGATTGTCTATTATTCATTTTTCCCATTATCTTGATTATCAGTAACCCGTATTCATCTTTAAAATAAGCTTTAGTCAAACGGTCTAATTCTTTGGTTAAACAAATTGGTTCCGTTACCGGGAATCTGATAATCTTTGTTTACTTTCCAAGTGATATCCTTTGAATTATGCCAAACCCCAACGACAACAGCCAGCAAAGAAGTGGAACGCCGGTTCCATTACCTTCAGAAACCCCATGTGGTTCGAGGGAACAATCCCTTGAAAGATCCAATAACAATCATGGTAATAATGATCAAACTGTGGAACAAGATCATGTAAAGCAAATGATTTCAGAGTATGTGAGCCAAGCTTTGCAAGAATTTGCGAGAGGATTACCAGCAGCGTTGCCTACACCGCCAATGCCACCCCCAATAACACAATCACCATGGAAAATCCTCAATCTAGGTTGGAAAACTCAGGAAGAGGAGATATTCCTAATGAATCTCTCGAAACGAGACCAGGTATATCTAATAACTCAGAGTTACAAAATTTACTATTAACCATGCAGAAACAGATGAAGGAGCAGAACGATCGCATCGAACAAATTCCTGGTGTACCACCTGTCATCAAAGGCATCGATGTTGATAGATATTCTCAACAACCGTGGAAGCCAAGTGCGGCACCTTTGCTTATATCCAAGAAATTTAATATGCCTGGTGTTCCCAAATATGATGGAACAACTGACCCACGCGACCATGTGACTGCTTTCACTACTGGGGTAAAAGGCAACGACTTAACGAAACAAGAGATTGAATCATTCCTTTTCAAAAAATTTGGGGAAACACTTACCAAAGGGGCTCTAACATGGTATTATCTTCTCCCTGAAAATTCTATTGACTCTTTTGCTGAGCTTGTAGATTCATTTATCAAAGCACACTCTAGTGCACAAAAAGTTGAGAAGAGAATGGAAGACATATTCAAAATAAAAAAAAGGAGACACGAAACTACTCTGAGAGTTTGTAGATAGGTTTCAACGAGAAAGAATGCAGTTTCCTAGGGTGCCTGATAATTGGGCAGCCATGGCATTTGCAAGCAACTTGAACGATAAAAGCTCAGAAGCCACCAGGCGACTTAAGGAAAATCTAAGAGAATTCCCGGCCACAACATGGAACGATGTAAATAATAGGTACAACACTAAACTCAGAATAGAAGAAGATTTCATTGCTCGTTCGAGAGATGAAGATCATTCCAGATCCAGACGTCCTGAATCAGATAGAAGATTAGGTAAAAACAGGTACAATCCTTACTTAGGACCCTCGGGACGCGATATCCGCCCCAGGTTCGAAAACACTAGGTCGGACTATAGACTACAAGAGATGTAATCTCATCCTCGTCTAGATCTAGAATATATCGAGATGAACGACCTAGAGGTAGTACTCAAAATGGGGATCATATCTTTAACGTAAGTACTACTGAACTTGTCTCGATATTGAAGAACATCGGAGACAAAGTTAAGTGGCTCAAAGAGATGCGGTCAAATCCAAATAGAAGAAACCCAAATCACTGGTGTGAATTTCACAACGATCATGGGCACAAAACTGCGGATTGTAGATTTTTACAAGGTGAAGTAGAAAATTTGTTAAAACAGGCTATTTAACATAATTGTTTAGTGATAAAGGTAAACATGCATATATGAGGAACAGGCAGGAGCCCCCAAAGCCTCCTTCTCCAAAACGAACCGTTAACGTAATACACGGGGGTGAAGAAGTAAACAGAGTGATTTGCAAAACAACCACAAAGTTCACAATTACACACGGGAAACGTGCTCGTGGATAAGACGATATAATCTTTGATGATGCAGATAGCAGCGGATTAATGCTTCCGCACAACGATGCTCTGGTAATATCTCTACTTATTCATGACACTAACGTGAAAAGAGTGTTGATTGATCCAGGCAGTTCAGTCAATATCATTTTGCTAAGAATCGTGGAAGAAATGCTACTGGGGAATCAAGTAATCCCAAAAGCACGAGCCATATCCGGTTTTGATAACTCTACAGTTATAACAAAAGGAGAAATTGAGCTTAACACTTATGCTGAGGGGGTGATCAGAAGATCTAAGTTCCAACTCATCGATACTCACATGGCTTATAACGTGATCATTGGAAGGCCATGGATCCACGACATGAAAGTGATACCCTCCACGTTGCATCAGGTAAGTAAATTTCCCTCAGAAGGGGGATTCAACAAATCAAAGGAGATCAGCAGACCGCAAAAAATATAAATTTTGTGGTACACTACAACAAGAAAATAGAGGTGGAAGAATTACGAGATAAAGAACTCTCCCAAACAGGTAACACCGCCCAAACATACATAAACAAAATTACTACCCAAATAGGTGCGGAAGATATTATTGTTGAAACAGGCACGAAAGAAAATACTTACGAGATGAAGAGTCAAGTTACCATGGAAGGTGTACTATAATACACAGATGCGGATTCCATACCGGACGTCATTCATGAACTGGAGGAAGATGATCACATCAAAACAACTACGGAGGAGCTCGAAGTTGTTCCGTTATCTGAACAAAAACCTTAGCAGAAAGTGTATATAGGCACGAGGCTAAGCCCCACTCGAAGAGATAAGTTAATTGATTATTTAAAGGCTAACGCAGACTGTGTTGCGTGGTCCCACTCAGATATGACACGCATCTCACTAGAAGTGATGACTCATAAACCAAATGAAGATCTATCCTTCGTACCTGTTAAGCAGAAAAAAATAAAGCAAGGACCATTCAAGAACCAAGTGATCGATGAAGAGGTACAAAAACTCTTGAAGATTGGTTCTATACGGGAGGTAACGTACCCTAACTGGTTGGCAAACACCATGGTAGTACCTAAAAAGAATGGCAAGTGGAGAGTATGTGTAGATTATACTGATTTAAACAAAGCATGCCCCAAAGATTCACTCCCATTGCCTCATATAGGTCAAATGATTGATGCTACCGCAGGTCATAAACTATTAAGCTTTCTAGATGCATATTCTGGTTATAATCAGATTAAAATGGATCCTTTAGACGAGGAAGCAACCTCATTTATCACGAATAGGGGAACTTATTGTTATAAAGTCATGCCTTTTAGCCTAAAAAATAATGGAGCCACCTATCAAAGGCTAGTGACCAAGATGTTCCAAGAACATCTGGGAAAAAGTATGGAGGTGTACAATCTACTGCTTTTGATATTTTACGCAGGTATAATGTGAAGTTGAATCCAGAGAAATGCGCTTTCGGAGTGCAATCATGAAAATTTTTGGGTTTCCTTGTATCAAACAGAGGAATAGAGGTAAATCCTGCTCAAATTAAAGCCATAGAGGAAATACCTGGTGTTTTAACAAATAAAAAGGAGGTTCAAAGACTGACAGGAAGAATAGCATCTTTGGGGAGGTTTATTTCTAGATCTTCCGAAAAAGTTTTAAATTCTTCTCATTCTCAAAAAACAGAATTAGTTCGAATGGACTGAAGAATGTCAGCAAGCCTTCAAGAACCTGAAGATTTATCTATCGAAACCACCACTACTTTCAAATCCAAAAGAAGGGAAAAGATTGTAAATCTACCTGGCTATCTCAGAAATTTCTATAAGTGCAGTATTGGTAAGAGAAGAAAAAGGTAAACAATCACCTATCTATTATGTACGTAAAACTTTGCTAGATGTTGAGACTAGATATCCACATCTGGAAAAGTTAGCTTTAGCTTTAATAATGGCATTTAGAAAATTATGACCCTATTTTCAATGCCACCCAATCACGTTTGTGACCTCATATCATTTAAGAAATATTCTGAATAAACAAGAATTGTCAGGAAGATTAGCCAAATGGGTCATAGAATTAAGTGAGCATGCGATAATTTATCAGCCTAGGACTGCAATTAAGTCTCAAATACTAGTTGATTTTGTTGATGACTTTAGTAATGTCATTGTATCTGAAGTAGAAAAAGAGTTACAACTCTTTAACGGTGTTAATCCAGGCATGTTGACCATGTTTACCGATGGTTCTTCAAATATAAAAAGCGATGGCTTAGGCATATTATTGATATCACCCACGGGTGAAAAGACACGGCAAGCTATAAAGGGTTATCATATCACAAACAATGAAGCAGAGTACGAAGCTGTTATTGTAGGGCTTGAACTTGCACGGGAGCTCTCAATCGAGCAAATTATGATCAACAGTGATTCCCAACTGGTAGTAAATCAGATACAGGGGACTTACATTGATCGAGAGACTAGAATGCAGTAGTATCTTGAAAGAGCACGGGAGCTCGTGAGACAATTCAAAACATAGAAGGTAGTGCAAATACCTAGAGAAGAAAATGCAGAGGCAGATGCATTAGCTAACCTCGCAGCAGTCACAGAAGTAACGAACAAAGACAATACAATTGCCGTTCAACTATTTCATTCAATAATAGACCAGGACAAGAATGAGGTAACTTTCAACAACCTAACCTTGGATTGGAGAAACAAAATTCTTAATTTTTTGCAGAATGGCATCGTACTGGAAGACATGAAAGCGGCTCAAGCACTACGCCGCAAAGCTGCACGGTACTGCCTTATTCGCAACTTACTTTATCCCAAGATGTTTGGGGGACCCCTAGCTAAATGCCTTGGACCTAACCAAACGAAATTTGTGATGAAAGAAGTCCACGAAGGACACTGTGGAAATCACTCAGGGGCTAGATCCTTAGTGAAAACACTAATCAGAGCCAGATACTATTGGCCTAAGATGAAAGAAGAAGCCGAGAATTTCGTATCCAAATGTGATAGATGCCAAAGGTTTGCCAACAACATGCATCGACCAGCGGAATTACTACATACAATAATATCCCCATGGCCTTTCATGAAATGGGGTATGGACATAGTAGGACCTCTTCCCACAGCTAAAGGACAGGTACGGTTCTTACTCGTACTAATCGATTATTTTACAAAATGGGTAGAGGCAGAAGCGTTCAAACAAGTGCAAGAAAAGGCAGTTAAAAGTTTCTTATGGCGAAACATAATATGCCGCTTTGGAATACCAGAGGAGATCGTGTGTGATAATGGCCCACAATTCATAGGCTCGCAAATCACAGAATTTTTTGAAAGTTGGCAAATCAAGCGGACCGCCTCAACGCCTTACCACCCCGTGGCTAATGGTCAAGATGAGTCAACAAATAAGGTCATCATCAACAATCTAACAAAGTGGCTGGATAAAGCCAAAGGAAACTGGCCTGATGAGTTATCAGCGGTACTATGGGCATACAGAACGACTTCAAAATAGCCACGGGAGAAACTCCATTCGCACTTGTTTATGGTTCAGAAGCCTTAATACCTGTATAGATTGGCGAATCAAGTATAAGGTTCTCGACAACCATGGAAGGTGAAAATAGCGACGAATTAAGGACCAACCTAGACCTGCTCGAACCACGGAGAGAAACAGCATTGATATGGATGGCAGCTCAAAAACAAATCATAGAGCGTTATTACAACCGTAAAGCTCATCTCAGGTACTTTAAAATTGGGAAATTCGTCCTCAAAAAAAAATTTCAATCAACAAAAGAAGCAGATGCAAGAAAGCTAAATCCAAACTGGGAAGGACCTTACAAAATCCAAGGGATAGCTGGAAAAGGCATCTATGAGTTGGAAGCTATGGATGGCAGAGTTCTACCAACAAGATGGAATGCCATCCATCTAAAGAAGTATTACTTCTAAAAAGAAATGAATACCCCGTCGGGTATCACACGTTCAATTTTATTTTGAACATTTAAAAATTTTACTAACTTTTTTAGATGATAGGCACAAAGCTAACCCATCACCAGATGATGATATTAGACCTGCAAAGACGCGGGGAAATAACACAATTCCCGGTCTAGGGTTACACTTTCTGATAGACGTTTTAAAAGGGGTTAAGTAGTCATCATCTAAAAAACTATATACCTTTGAGTCCGGAATGTTTTTTTCCTTTTCAGGAAAAGGACCACAAGGAAAGAAATAATCAAGTGCTCGAGATTTCATTCTTCAAAGATCAAACACACGGGGGACTATACAGTATGGAAGACTAAGACGAAGCAAAGAAGACTATCAGAAAGTCAAAAGCTCGAGTCTAAAGACCCATCTACCCAATGAGACAATTGACACGAGCAGAATCGAAAGAAATCAAACGAGCCATCCAAATACAAAGCCTAATGCAAAAAGCAAAAACCTTCGAACATATTCAGGTTGAAAGGAAAAGTATTCGTCACGAGAAAGAAATGTACATCTTTATACTTATTCAAAACTGTTGTAACAAAAACAGTTAGGGGTAAAAGATCATCATCAATATGCTCATTCAAAAAATTGTTCTCAAATAAAACAATTATGGATGAAAGATCTGAACCCTTCTATTTGCTCAAGAAACTATTATCAAATAAAAATAGTTACGAATAAGAAAACATTTCCCTCGTACTTATTAGAAAATTGTTTCCAAAATAGTTGCGGGTAAAAACCCCAATCTTTATAAAAACTGTTACTAGTGAAAAAAAATTATTTCCTTGTATTAATATCGAAAAACTGTTACCTATGAAAAACAGTTACGAAATACAAGAGTATATTGAATCTGTTAAACAAAAATAGTTGCAAGCGTGAGTTTTAGACGATAACCAAACACATGTAAAATGTCATGGAAGTTCAAACAAAAAACTTTCCTTGGAAACATTCTTAAACATGTGTAAAATTCTTATTACTCTATTGCATTATCATGAAGTTGAGACGTCTTCTTCATGTTAATTATAAAGGGCCATCTTCCATAAACTATGCCTATTACAAAAAGGCTCACATTTAATATGGCACCGTGCCTATTATAAAAAAGGTACTAGTAGTCTAAAGCATGCCACATGCAAAACTCGAAGGTAAAATTAAAACCTCGAAAAATAAAGCATGCAAAAGACTTAAAGAGTGAAACAGAAACTCAACCAAAAGTCCAACTAACATTTATACATTAAAACGGCTAAATCTAAGTATTAACTTGTACTTAGCCATATAATATTTTTATATTTACATTGTCGTCCCCCTAAGTTGTCATTTGGGGATTTAAAGGAAATCCAAATTTATCCCCGATGGGACTGGGGGTAACCACCAATTGATACAAAGAAAAAGAAAAAGAAAAAAAAGGATAAACCAACTAGATCTTTTTAAGAAGAGGGGTTGACTTCAGTGACAGAAGGAGCGGGAGCAACTGAGGATGAAGATTTATGAGCGGCTAGAATCTCACCATCAGGTGAAGAGAGGTTATGACCTTGTTGAGCCTTCTCCATGGCTTCCTTAGTTTTTGCTATTTCAGCACTAAGGTCAAAACCCTCTTGACTCACTTCCATCAATGTGTCGAGGCGAGAATTCATATACGCCTAGATCACATTGACAGAAGCCACCTCTTCCAAATCTTCATAATCTTGCGCCCACGCTTGAAGCTCAGCTCTCAGCCCATCTTTCTCCGCCTCCGCAGCTTCATGAGCGGCCCTTAATGGAACAATCGACTCCTCTAAAGCTTGAGCTTTGTCTAAAGCCCTTCGAAGATCTTCCTGAGTATGAGTGAGTGATTGCACGAGCTCGCCTGAGTATTCATCCTTCTGCCCCAGCAAGTTCTTCAAGTCTCTAATCTCCTCTGAGGCACGGGACAGTTGCTCCGCGAATGAAGACTCCAGAACACTCTTGTCTTTGTCAGCTTGACTGCAAGAAGCACGCTCCACTGCTAGTTCTGCTGCCATATCATCTTCCGCTTCAAGGTACTCCTCTCCTCTTCTAAAGCGTCCATGTCAATCCTTAGGCTATCATATTGTGCTTTCCAATTATCAACTTCTGCCTGCAATTCTCTTGTCTCTTGGTCTGTGTTTGAAATCCTCTTCATAAGCTCCATGCCTACGAGGTTAATCTAAAATAAATAAACCAGTTAGATATGGTAAATCTTATATATGAGAGTGAAAGAGGATAAATTACACCGTACCTTCAAAGAAGTATGCACGACCTCATTTGCCCATGTAAGAGCACCGTGGCTAGCTAGCGTTGCTTTCTCAGCGGGACTTATTAAAGTCTTGAGCCACACTTCAGGCTCACCCGTCTTCTTAAAAAGGTTTCCCTCAACTGGAACCTCTATTAACACCTGTTGCATCTCTCTACTGGAAGACCCTACTTCCCTAACGAAAGGCATGGAAGCAGGCAGAGATGGAACATCAACAAGCACGGAAGGTTGAGGAGCTGGAGAAGCCACGGACAAAGGAGCAGGCTCGGAAAGTTGAAGAGTTGAAGAAGTTACAGTCAAAGCAGCAATAAAAGTTGAGATAGCCAAAGGAATAGACGAAATAGTTTCTCTCAAAGAAGCAGGAAAGACAACAGCTAAAGGGACGTCGTCAGCAGCAAGATCAATACCACCGTGAATAGGGGAATGCGGAACATCATCAAAGACATGGGGCTCAATCACAGACATGGGAGGCAAGGTTGAGGCAGTAGGCTCATCATCTAAAATCATTCGCCTTCTCCGTGGCCTGTGCACTAAAGCACCCTCTTCCTCTTCTGGTATGGAGCAAGATTCACTAATCTTCCTCTTCGAGGAAGATAAACCAACAATGATTTCCTGGGCTTAATCCAAGGACATTTTCGGGATAGAGGAAGCAGACACCCCACGAGCAGAGAAACCTATTCAAAAGAGAAAAAAGTTAAATGACAAAAGAAAAAAGACTCAAGTAAGGAAAGAAGCAAGAACAAAAACTTCACTTACCGTGGGTCTTTACTTGCCAACCATACCTCCCAGCGAGGTACTTCCAAGATCTTTCTTCTAAAGGAGCAACAGATAACAGTTTTTCTACCCAATCACGAATACCGAAGACATTCTCAACAGTATTCATGATTGCTGAAAGGAGAAAAATAAACAGACACGGTGTTAAATAAAACATCTCAAGTAAAAACAAGAAAAAGTAAATGTGAGCTAAAGCCTACTCACGTGCGCGATTCCACTTCTCAGGGAGGGAAGATTTTCTTCACCCACTAAACCAGCGGTGGGTACAACAACATATCGGAGGTACCAACCCCTATCCTTATCATCTCCAGGGGTTACTAATACTCTTTTGCTTCTAGCAGTCAGAGTAAAAACCCTTCACGAAATAAGGTAGCAGAGTAGAGGTGAATAAGATGGTTGAAGGTAAAAGGAACCGAGGCTAAAGAATCCAAACTCCTAAGGCATGCGACAACTCGCCACACAAGCGGGCCGACCTGTCCTAAGAAGATATTGAAAAAACGGCAAAACTCGATAATAACTGGGTCAATGGGGGGTCTAAACCCTAAGTGAAAGGATACGTGTAAAAAAAAGAATATCCCGTCTTGTAAGACGTTATTCTTTGATTACTATTCGGAATATAGACAGGAAAGTCAGATTTCCAAGAGCACTCCCTTCGAACAAGGGAAATCTGACCTGCAGTTATAAGGGTTGGATATCTTTCTACACTATCAAGAGAAGAAGATTGATCTACAAAAACTTGACTATCCCTAGAAAAAACAAACTCAGTAGGGACAATTTCATCGACTTCAGGTTCACGAAGGCGTTCGCCTCCATCCCTAGACAAAGCTCGAGAAACCCTAAATCTCGGGGAAACTGGAGGTCTAGTGGAAGGGGGAGGTACTATCTGAGAAGAATAAGAGCCCCTCGAAGGAGTGGATCCTAGACTTCTAAGTCTACCACCCCTCTAAATCCTAGTCGGAGCAGAAGATGGCGCTAAGCTTTCAATGTCTATTACGCTTTGAGGTTGGTTTGAAGAATNCCTAGACCTCTAAGTCTACCACCCCTCTGAATCCTAGTCGGAGCAGAAGATGGCGCTAAGCTTTCAATGTCTATTACTCTTTGAGGTTGGTTTGAAGAATACATGTTTACAAAGGCAAAGGAGAAAGTTCTTTACAGAAAATAAAATTAGAAAAGTGTTTCGTGGAAGCAAAGAAAGGAAAAAATGTATTTATACTTGAAAGCAACCGTCAAACATGATGAAAAAGGAAAATAATGATGAAAAGTCATAATTGAAGATATCACTTCGAAACTGGCACAGCCGCAAAAAGCCCTAAAAGGTGCTGAGTAAATGCAGAACCAATCCAAAAAGGACACGTGGTATGAGCATTAAATGGAAGTGACAAACGACGCCTATGGTGCAGAGAAGGATACAATGATTCAAGGAAAAGCGGCGGCAAAATATTCCCGCCATAAATGAATATCCACTTACCAAATATTAATCGTTAAATATATGGTAAGTGGGGGGACTATCTGTATTGGTAAAAAAGAGTTTCACACGTAAGCCAGCTTTTGACAACTCAGTCAGTCACGTGGACACAGGAAAACGCGACAGCTGGATGTGATTCTTTGAAGAGGTACGGTACAAAGAGGCACGGTTCAGTAAACCCACGAACTTATCAGCCACGGGAAATTCAACTTGATCAAAATGGGGGAGAGGCATGGTCAGAATGAATCTAGACAAAGCTATGGGCAGATTCAAGGATCCACAATTGATTACTCGAACGTTATGTAACTGAATCCCTACTACCGTTTTTCTTTTGTAATGCATCATTAATGTCATAATTAGTCATTAATGAGTAACCATAGCAGGAGTCATACGTTATAAGAATCTCCTATATAAGGGAGGAGAATACAGCTTGTAAAGGACTCTGATTCTCGAATACAATCAACTTCGATCTTTTATTTCTGTAATATTGTCTATTATTCATTTTTCACATTATCTTGATTATCAGTAAACCGTATTCAGCTTAAAAATAAGCTTTAGTCAAAGGGTCTAATTCTTTGGTTAAACAAGAAGGGCTCTACTAGACACGACTCCGAGACATTCTAGGACACTTTTAAAACATGAGGCTTTAATACCAAGTTTGTCACGCCCAAAAATCGAGGGACGAGACCGGCACCTAACCGGATGATTCCGGTCAAGAGGACCTGGATTGTCTTTCCTACCAAACTCGTTACCTCGTGCACAATATACAAATATATAACGAATTTACAACAAAATTTCCATTTTCCTCTTTTAAAGCTTCAATCCTTTGATGATCCCAAAATTTTAAAAACTAAACACAACATTTCCATCACGGGACCACGATTCTGATTAATTACAACTACTTCCAAAAATATATATATATACAATGCACACAGTGTCTACGGAGCCTCTAAGAGTGTTAGGAGTTTACATAGACTTGCCGGTAACAAGGCCCCGGCTATACCTTTTACAACATAAGAAAAAGAGAATGATATAGTCCACACACGGCCCCGAGAGGAAATGGGGCTCATCAGAACTGCTGAAGAGGTGAAGAGGAGGCACCACTAACGGCGAACCGAGCTACCTGCTACAGAACCACCTATATCCATATAAAAGATGTAGCGCCCCCGGAAAAAAGGGATGTTAGTACCATTGAATAGTACTAGCATGTATAGACAAACTTTACTCTATGTAAAATAAAGCAATACACATATAAGAGGCAGTTAAAGAAACCCAAACAAATATTGCACAGGGATACAGAGAATCACAAATGAGGCTTTCACATTTTCTTATTTCAATTGTCTCCCCTGTTGCGGCGCGCAACCCGATCCCACCTTACAATTATATTCCACCCTTATTTTTTCTGTTGCGGCGTGCAACCCGATCCCATCTCACAAAAACATTACTCCCTTATTACTTCTGTTGCGGCGTGCAACCCGATCCCACCTTACAATTCTGTTGTGGCGTTTAACCCGATCCCACCTTACAATTCAGTTGCGGCGTGCAACCCGATCCCACCATACAATTACATTTGATAGCAACATCAACCAATCAATTCAATCACAGGGATTTTCATCATCAAGAATATATATTCGTAACAACCAAATAACCATGTGAATTCAAGGCCATAGGAATCATTACCAAACGGTGAGTCATATACGGCATACCATCAACATATAGTTCAATTAGATAGATCCACATTTCCCCTCCATTACTTGCTAAACATCATTTAACACTTAGGTACATTGTACAATTTGATTCAATATCATTTCTTTCTTTTTTTAGCACATCCTCTCATGCCGATGTATTCAACATTTAGCGAGCTTTGCACATGATAGAATAAGCACAAAGAATCACCTTTTCACAAGTTCATATAACATGGTGGCATGGTAATCAACTATGATAATCAGAGAATAGAATCTTACGCCTCAACACATTAGAACAATCGATTCACATATGCATAAGCTAGAAACTCATACCGAATGCTCAGACACCAACAAGGCGACTCTACGAATATTAAAGTTAGCCATACATACCTTGAATCGGAATTCCGCTTTAATCTTTTTCATCACAAATCACAGGACCGTCTAGCACTGTCTAGCACCGTCAATCTATTCCACAATGTGAAATATTTCACTTAGAATTAGGAACCATAAACATAACTCGAACTCATTTAGGCATTTTATCAAGCGCTATGTGACCCCTTAGATTACTAACCCCCTTTTTGTGAATAATTACCCAAACTCGTTTCCCTTTACTAGATTAGGGAGTTTAACTTACATGCATGCAAGGTATCGACTTTTATCTCCAACAATCAATTTATGTGTTCTACCCTTTTTAGCCAAAACCTGAGAATTAAAAGGAAATGGGGCGGGGATTCACCTCTTAGAGTGAAGAAGATGTCAATTACTCAATAACTTCTGGGCCCGAGCAATGGTGAAGAATCAATTTTGGGTGAAGATGGAACCTTCTCTCTCAAGAACTCTCTCTTCCCTCTCTTTATTTTGTTCAGAAAATCCTTAAAATGGAAGGGGGTAAGTGTTTTAATGAACTAGGGGTCGGGTATAAAAATTATAATTTTAAAAGTCCCGAAGCAGAAATCCGGTCAAGAATGCGATTACATTCCTGTTATGCGGTCTGCATTCCTGTCGCATAAATGGCCCTCAAATGGGCCAAAAAAGGAAACGGACTGCCCAGGAATTCGACCACTATGCGGTTCGCATACCTATATGCGATCACATAGTGCGTCGCATAACTCTCTCCGCAAGAATCAAGGTGCAAGAATGCAACAACTATGCGGCCCGCATTCGTGAAATGCGATCGCATTCTAGGTTGCATAGCTGTCCCCAAAATGGACAGCAAACTGTCCAAGTATGCGACCACTATGCAGTCCGCATACCTGATATGCGGTCGCATAGTGGACTGTAGACCTGCGCAAATCTGGAAAATTATATCTTTTAAGTCCCGGGGTACTTTTTACTCAATAAGGGTCCGTTTTAAGAATTTCTACAATTATAACAACATGGGGACCTATTTGGGCATTATTTTTAGCCATGAAATTTTACGGGTCTTTACAGCGACGAGTGCCCGAGTCCTAACTGTGGAACACCTCTGAGCGTGCGTCTAAGATATAAACATTAATAACATCTACTGAAGTATGAGAATAACATACACGAGGGAAACTTTCCCAATAGGCATATGTACATATACGTGTGAAATACGTAGGGCGAGTGGAAAAGGCTGCTACAGACTACTACGTAACCAAAACTTGACGCCGGCAAGGCCACATACTATCCAACTGTACATACTGTGTACATACCTCTAATCAATATACAACTGTAAAAGGACGGGTCTGGGCCACGTCGTAGCAATNATATATATATATATATATATATATATATATATATATATATATATATATATATATATATATATATATATATATATATATATATATATATATGCTTATATATATATATATATATACAAGCATATCGTACCAAAATCAAAAGTAGCTCCGGATGAAATGGAACAATCCATTTCTCGCTGATCAAGGATCCTAAGAAGGGGGACCTTCAGCTTTTCTATCTACACATGCGTGCCTGAAATGCAGGCCCCGGGGAATAGGGCATCAGTACAAATAGTGTACTGAGTATGTAAGGCTTAAAAATCAGTACATAAAAGACATAGATGAAACATAAATGAAGAATTCCGCATGTAAGTCTAAATAGCTTTATAAATCCTGAAACATTTATAATGTCATGCACGTGCGTATGAATGTCATGTCGTGCATAGGTATATGTGTTTATAACATCATCAAGCCTCTGACGTCACCTCATCATATCATCTCGGCTACTTCTGGGAAAAATCATCAACATATACCAGATGATCAGGTGGTGGTTCATGTATAATGCCGTAACTTTTTCCCATATCTCATATACATATATATGCTTATATAACGCCATCTGGTCATGGGTCAATGTACATGTATAAATGAATGTAATATATTAATAAGATTTTATCGGAATGTTATAAGATTATTTTACCTTTCGTCTAACTTAATTAACTACGTATTTTTCTGAGACCCGTGAACAGAAGATATAATGATAATTCACATGTGAAATAAAGAACATAGGCATCCATAGTAATTTTATGAATAGAGTCGTTTGTGAAAGTTGTGCATTTGCTCGTTTCTTTTGTATCATGGATCATTCCAAAAATAAAGAAGGGGTAGCCTTAACATACGTGGACCTAGTCTCTTGAGAAAGATTACATCATACTCCTTTATAATTGAAAAATCTCACATTTTGAATTGTCGAAGAACCTATGGAATCTTATGCCTTGAATTGTTGAAGAATCTATGGAAATCTCACGTTGCTTTCATGAAGTTATCTTGCTGAAGCCTTTTTGGATATAGTACACCTTCATTTTTGAATTAGAGAATGAATCTTAGTTTTGTGGTGTGGGCCCCACTATTCAAGACTTGTGTCACATTTATTCCTTAAAATGTGACACCTTTCACTATTTATTAAGAGTCATTAGATGGGAAGGGGGTTGCTTCCACGTTTTAGGGTGTTAAGTCATCCATAATCTTTGATTATCCAAAGATTTTAATTAATCACCCACTAATTATCATTAATTATCCAATTATTCGCACAATTAAGAATTGTTTCAAATTACTTAAAATACTACTCACTTAACATACTTTATGTAACCTACTATCATGGTCATGGGATACCTTGTATGGCACTAGTCTATAAATACCGGGTATTATGGCTCGGGTCGTATTATATCCCAAATTGACCACCTTCGACGAAACTCATTTGATTCGTTTACCCTTTAAGCTTCACGACACTTATTTATCACTTGTTATAAATGGAATAAATGCTTATAACCTCAAGATAATCTCATCCCCGAGTCTACGTTGATTAAGTTATGAAGAAACTTTTACGTATGAAATGCGGGATATAACATCTTTCCCCCCTTAGAAACATTCGTACTCAAATGTTTAACTCCCTGGGATATATATAAACTTTGGCAGAGTCGCCTTCATAATAATACTACTACCAACTCTTCCTGTACAAACTCAATAATTTAAATCCACATAGTACCACAATCATCAATAACGACAATGGCCTCACACAGCCAATGACAATAACTAACACAAGAATCCATACACGTACCTTAAGGTTGTAATGTCTCAGTCGGACCCTTCTCTGGAAGAGGAAATAAGTGAGGATATCTAGACTTCATGTCTTCTTCAGCCTCCCAAATAATTTCTTCCACATTGTTGTTTCTCTGAAGTACTTTCACCGAAGCTACGTCTTTAGTCCTGAATCTTCGAAACTATCTATCTAGTATAGCAATGGGAGTATTGAGGGCTCTGTGACCTGAACACCGTCAACTGACACAACTCTGGAAGGATCTCCGATACATTTATGGAGAATAGACACATGAAAGACTGGATGTACAGACTCCAAGTCCGAAGGCAAGTCTAACTCATATGCTACCTAGCCTACCTTGCGCATGATCCTATATGGTCAAATGTACTGAGGGCTAAGTTTCCATTTCGTTTCGAAACTCATAACACCTTACATCGGTGATACCTTTAGGAATACCCACTCGTCAACCTAAAACTCCAATCCTCGTTGTCGATTACCTGTAAAGACTTCTGACGGCTTTTAGCTGCTAATAAACTTTCCTGTATAAGTTTAATTTTCTCGATTGCCTGCTGTACCAATACTTGTCCTACTAACTTAGTTTCCTCAACATCGAACCACCCTCTAGGTGACCTAGACTTTCGTCCATAAAGAGCTTCGTATGGAGCCATTTGAATACTGGAATAATAGCTATTATTATATGCAAACTCAATAAGTGGCAGATGATCATCCCAGCTACCCGTGAAGTCTAAAACACAAGCCCATAACGTATCTTCAAGTGTCTAAATATTACGCTCAGCCTATCCGTATGTCTGGGGATGAAATGATGTACTAAGACTTACCTGAGTCCCCAATCCTCTTTGGAAGGACCTCCAAAAATTAGCTGTAAATTGAGCTCCTCTATCCGAGCTAATAGATACAGGGACACCATGCAGTCGTACTATCTCCTTAATATAAAGACTCGCATAATCCACTGCAGAATATCTAGTCCTAACGAGCAGAAAACGGGCTGATTTTGTAAGCCTATCAACAATCACCCATATAGAATCGAACTTATGCTGGGTACGAGGTAAGCCTACAATGAAATCCATATTGATTACTTCCCATTTCCAAGTCGGAATCTCCATAGCCTGCAACAATACACCGGGTTTTTGATGCTCGATCTTGACCTGCTGATAGTTAGGGCTCTGAGCAACAAATTCTACTATATCCTTTTTCGTTCCGTCCCACCGATATATTTCCCTGATATCATGATACATCTTTGTTGCTCCTGGATGGATAGAATAACGAGAACAGTGAGTTTCTCCCATGACCTACCGACACATCCCTACAATATTATGGACACATAATCGTCTCGTTATCTGAGGACCCCATATTCTGTAACCTCTAATGGTGTCTTCTCTTTCTGAGCGGTGGTATCCCTATAATGAACTAACACAGGATCCTCATACTGGCGTTCCTTCACTTCAGTTACTAAAGAGGATATTGTTGTATCCTGAATAGTAATTCCAATATCACCTGAGTCCAGTAACCGAACTCCAAGACTAGCTAACTGATGAATCTCATGGTTTATTCCCCTCTTCTCTGGTTGTAAATATGATAGGCTACCCATAGATCTACGATAGAGGGCGTTGGTTACCACGTTCGCCTTCCCTGGATGGTAAAAAATATCAACGTCATAATCTTTAAGTAGATCCAACCATCTCCTTTGACGTAAATTACATTCCTTTTGCTCTAAATGCACTGGAGGCTCTTATGATCTGTATAGATATCAACGTGAATGCCATACAAATAGTGCCTCCACATCTTTAGTGCATGAATCACTGCGGATAAATCTAAATTGTGGGTCGGGTAACTCTTCTCGTTCTTTCTTAGTTGTCTAGAAGCATAAGCTACAACCTTACCATGCTGTATCAGTACACAACCCAATCCAACACGTGAAGCATCGCAATAGATAACATAACCATCGTCCCTTCTGGGAGCGTTAGAATCGGTGTTGAAGTTAATCTGTCCTTTAATGCCTGAAAACTTCATTCGCAAGCATCAGTCCTTTGAAAATTTTCTCCCTTCTAAGTCAACTTTGTCAAAAGTGCTAAAAGGGAAGAAAATCCCTCTACAAATCTCCAGTAATAACCTGCCAAACCGAGAAAACTACGAACCTCTGTCGATGTTGTGGGTCTACGCCATGTCTTTACTGCCTCGATCTTTTGTGTAACAACCCGGATACCCTCACCAGAAATGATATGCCCAAGGAAAGCTACAGAGTTCAACCAGAATTCACATTTAGAGAATTTTGCTTATAACTTCTGTTTTTGTAGAACTTTGAGCACAATAAGCAAATAATCTGCTTGCTCAGCCTCTGAATGAGAATACACTAGTATATCATCAATAAATACAATTACGAACATATCTAAAAAGGGTATGAACACACAGTTCATAAAATCCATGAATACTGCTGGGGTATTGGTCAAATCGAACAACTTAATACGAAACTCAAAGTGCATGTATCTGGTCCTGAAGGCTGTCTTCGAAATATCTTCCTCTTTAACCCTTACCCGATGGTACCCGAACCTCAAGTCTATCTTACAAAAAAACACTTGGCACCTTGCAACTGATCAAATAAATCATCAATCCTCGAGAGCAGGTACTTATTTCTTATCGTCACCTTATTCAACTGTTTATAATCAATACACATCCTTAAGGAACCATCTTTCTTCCTCACAAATAACACATGCGCTCTTCACGGTGATGTACTAGGTCTGATAAAGCCTTTTTCAAGTAAGTCCTTTAGTTGTTCCTTCAACTCTTTCAGCTTTTCAGGGGCCATTCTATAGGGAGGAATAGCTATTGGATGAGTATCTGGTAGTAGGTCAATAACAAACTCAATTTCTCGCTTTGGCGGAAGATCCGGAAGCTCATCAGGAAACTCATTAACCACAGGGATGGACTGAATGGTTGGTGACTCTACTTCCACATCCCGAACCAGAACTAAGTCATAAATGTAGCCCTTTCTGATTATCTTGCTTTCCTTGAGATTGGAAATAAATTTACCTCTTCGGGATGTCGTATTACTTTTCCATTCCAAAATAGGCTCCCCTAGAAATTGGAATCGGACCATATTTGATCTACAATCAACGTTGGCATGACAAGAAGCCAACAAATTCATACTTACTATAACATCAAATTCTACCATATCTAACTCGATTAGGTTTGCTACTGTAGATCGACCATGAACTACTATTATACAATCTCTATATACTCGCTTAGCTATCACTGAGTCCCCAACATGTGTAGACACCTCAAAAGGTTTATCCAATACAGGTTTTATTCCAAACATAGTAGCAACCAATGGAGTAACATATGATAAGGTGGAACCTAGGTCAATCAGTGCATATACATCATATGAGGAGACTGATAATATACGTGTAACAACATCAGGAGATGACTCCTGATCTTGTCGTCATGCCAACGCATAAATGCAGTTCTGAGGACAACTCGAGAAAGAAGCTCCGCATCTGCCTCTACCACTACTTATTGGTGCTTGTGAACCTTGCCCAGGGGGGCGTACTGATGATGACGAACCAACAACAGATCCCGCTGGCTGAGCTATGCTTGCTTCACCTCTCGTCGAACAATACCTCATAACGTGGCCCATATAATCACAAGTATAACAAACACCCAACCACATACGGCATTGCCCAGCATACTGCTTACCAAAATGAGCACATCGTGGCAAGGGCGGCCTCATCTGACTTGACTGACCTCTATACTGAGGGGGGAGCTAGCCCATGGCTGGGCTGGATACCTCAGGTATTGTGGTCTTTTACCACCTCGAAACTCACCAGAAGGACCCGAAGACGTCACTCTCTTATTATGGGCTCTATCATGCTCACGATCAGCCATCTGCTTCTGCTTATGCTCCTCTACACCCTGAGCGTATGCCTGAATACGAGAAATATCCATGTCTTCTTGAAGTGATAACGACATACAATTGTTTAGAAAGTGCGGCTCTAACCCCATCACGAACCGGTGAACCCGATTCTCCATCTTAGATACTATAGTGGGAGCATACCTAGCCAACGAATCAAATTGAAAGACTGTACTCCCGAACACTAATGTTACCCTGCCGAAGGGTCAAGAGCCTATCAACTCGGGCCCGCCTAAGCTCATGTGGCAGATAATGACGAAGAAAAGCTTCTATAAACTCCTGCCATACTGCTGGAGGGGCATCCTCACCTCTGGACAATTCCCAAGACTTGTACCAATTTACTGAAACGTCTTAGAGTCCATAGGAAGCTTGCTCAACTGACTCAGTCGCAGTGGCCTTAATTACCCTCAAAGTCCTCTACATTCTATCGATAAATACTTGAGGGTCCTTATTTGTATCTTCCCCAGTGAATACCGGAGGATCCAAACTAATGAAATCACGAACCCTCGCAGTGACAGACCTATCTGTATTCCCAATACCTACTTCCTGGTGCTCAGCTTGTGTGGCTACTAATCGAGTTAACAATTGAATAGCATCACTCATCTCCTGACCTGGTGCATCTTGCTGAGGGGCTGAACGCACAGGGGCAGGTGCTGGAGCTGGTGCCCCTCGGAGATCTTCTGGAGAGGGTGGGGTATGTAAAGTCTCAGATGGAACCTCACTATGAGACTCTCCCCGAGCCCTGGTAACACGTGGTGCTCGACTAGTAGTCTCACCAGCCACGGACTTTCCCTTCTGGAAACTGTAGTCTTCGGTGGCATCATAGAAAATGTTACATATCGTTTGGAACATGAATTCTTATATCGCACGATCTAAGATAAGAAGAGAGGATAATATCATATATGTCATGTAGCCTCATGTCTATAAATGTGGTGCATAACACACCCATAAGCAAGAGTCTAGTAGACACGGTCTGTAGACAAACCTTGGACAGAACTGCTCTGACATCACTTTTGTCACGACCTAAACCGGTGGGTCCTATTAGTGCCCGAGTCCTACCTGTGGAATACCCCTGAGTATGTTGTATTGGTAAAAATAGGCTTCACACGTCTACTAATTATTATGACAAAGAAATCCATGTGAAGCACTGAAAACATGACAACTGGACAAAACTTTATTTTAAGGTACGAGGCAAAGAGGAACGGAACGACATACCCACGAGGTAAAGATACGGGAATCTCAATCTAATTGAGGAGATGAAGAAACACGGTCAGAATGAATCAAGGCAGAATAAAGGGAAGATTCGAAGATCTTCAATCAATGAGCCAAACGTTACATAATCTTCACACAACTGTTACGATTAATCATTTTAACGTTACATTAATGCCATTATTAGTCATCAATGCTCAGTCATTGAAAAGAGTTGACGTTATATTAAGAAATTCCTTATAAAAGGGAGTAAAATATAACTTGTAAAGGGACGTTCGAACCACTACTGAAATATACTTACTTTTTACGCATCTTTCTTCTTTCTCTTTACGAATTTACTTACAATTATTAGCATATTCTTTGGTTTCGGAAACCCGTATTCTTCTTAAAATAGCTTTGGCAGAAAATCTAATTCATTGGATAAACAAATTGGTTCCGTTACCGGGAATCTGATAATCTCTATTTTTTTCTCAAACAACATTCTGTAAATTATGTCGAGCCCCAACGACAACAACCAATGAAGGATTGGAACTCTAGTTCCATCACCTTCAGGTTCCCCATGGGGCTCAAGGGAACATTCCCCAGAGAGATATACAACTCAAAATGATAATCAAAATGGAAATGAGCAAACAGGAGAACAAGATCCTGTAAAACAAATGGTTGGTGAATATGTGACTCAAGCCTTACAAGCTTTCATGAGGGGACTGCCAGCTGCATCACCTACACCTCCTCCTAACAACACCGCAACTGTGGAAAATCCACAATCCGGACTAGCAAACTCAGGAAGTAGAGGCACTCCAAATGAGTCCTTCGAAGCAAGACCATGTATGTCCAGTAAACAAGTGAAGGAAAAAAATGACCGAATCGAGCAAATTCTGTGAGTACCACCTGTTATCAAAGGCATTGATGTTGATAGACATTCTCAAGAACCTTGGAAGCAAAATGCAGCACCCTTGCCTATTCCCTAGAAATTCAAAATTCCTGACATTCCCAAGTATGACGGGACAACTGATCCACGTGATCATGTAACTGATTTTACTACAGGAGTAAAGGGCACCAATCTGACTAAACAAGAAATTGAATCAGTACTAGTCAAGAAGTTATGAGAAACACTCACCAAAAGAGCACTAACACGGTATTCTCTTCTACCCGAAAATTCTATTGACTTTTTTTCTGAGCTTGCAGATTCTTTTATAAAATCACATTCTGGTGCATAAAAAATTGAAAAAAGAATGGAAGACATATTCAAGATAAAACAAGGAGACGCGGAGTTGCTCCGAGAATTTTGTAGACAGGTTTCAACGAGAAAGAATGCTGCTACCAAGGGTACCTGAAAATTGGGCAGTAATGGTGTTTGCAAGCAACTTAAATGACAGAAGCTTAGAAGCCACGAGAAGACTCAAAGAAATCTTGAGATAATTCCCAGCCACAACATTGAACGATGTCTATAACAGGTACAGTACCAAGTTACGAATAGAAGAAGACACCATTGCTCAATCAAAAGCTGAAGATCGACCCAGTTCTAGACGCTCCGAACCAGAAAGGAGAACAAGTAAGAATAGGTACGATCCATATATGGGACCTTCAGGACGAGAATCTCATCCCAGGTATGAAAACACACGGTCAGACTATAGACCGTTAAATAGAGATACAAACTCATCCTCCTCAAGATCTAGAAAAGATCGAGAGGAACGGAATAGAGGTAATTCAAGAGTCGGAGACTACAACATCAATATAAGTACTTCTGAATTGATTACCGTATTGAGAAACATGGGTGATAAAGTTTGATGGCCCAAAGAAATGAGATTGAATCCAAACAGAAGGAATCCAGACTTCTGGTGCGAATTCCATAATGATCATGGACACAGAACATCAGATTGCAGATTGTTGCAAGGTGAGGTAAAACAATTATTAAAACATGGCTATCTAACAGATTTGGTTAGTGAAAAAGGCAAACAGGAATATATGAAGAACAAGCAAGAGCCCCTGAAACCAACTTCTTCAAAGAGAACAGTGAATGTGATGCACGGAGGAGATGAGGTGAACCGAGTAGTCTGCAAAAGAATAACAAAATTCACAATTACACATATGAAGTGGATTCGTGAAGACATGGAAGCAGACAATATAATGTTCGACAATGCAGATGACAACGGATTGCTGCTTCCTCATAACGACGCTCTGGTAATATCTCTACTCATACATGACACTAATGTAAAAAGAGTGTTGATTGATCCAGGTAGCTCAGTCAACATCAAATTGTTGAGAGTTGTGGAAGAAATGCTAATGGAGGATCGAGTAATCCCAAAAGCACGAGCCTTATCTAGGTTCGACAACTCTATGGTTATAACAAAAGGAGAAATTGAGCTTAGTACCTATGCAGAAGGAGTAATCAAAAATACGAAATTCAAGTCATTGACACCGATATGGCTTACAACGTAATCATGGGGAGACCATGGATCCATGACATGGAAGAAATACCATCTACTTTACACCAAGTAATAAAATTCCCTTCCAAATGGGGAATTCAATAGATTCGAGGCGATCAACAGACCTCAAGGAATATAAATTTAGTAGTACACTCAAACAAAAAATAGGTAGCGGAAGAGTCAAAAGACGGGGGAATCTCCCAATTAGGTACGAAAGAAGGAATTGCAAGGAAGCCACGAGAAGGTGAACCAAATCACCACAGAGGCAACATCAACACATACGGACATGGATACCAAACCCGATGTCATTCAGAAGCCAGCAAAAAACGAGCATATTAAAACAACTATTGAGGAGCTCAAAGCTATCCCACTGTTCGAGCAGGAGCCTGAGCAAAAAGTTCATATAGGCACGAGGCTAAGCCCCGCAAGAAAAGGTAATTTAACTGAATATTTGAAAGCTAACTCAAATTGTTTCTCTTGGTCCCATTAAGATATGACAGGTATACCTCCGGAAGTGATAACTCATAAAGTAAATGAAGATCCATGCTTCATGTTTGTCAAGCAAAAAAAAAAGAAAGCAAGGACCATTCAAGAACCAAGTGATCGATGAAGAGGGACAAAAACTCTTGAAAATTGGTTCAATACGCGAGGTAAAATATCCTAATTGGCTAGCTAATACTATTGTGATACCCAAGAAGAATGGTAAATGGAGAGTATGCCAGATTAAACAGATTTGAATAAAGCATGCCCCAAAGACTCCTTTTCATTACCACACATAGATCAAATGATTGATGCCACTGCAGGACATGAATTTTTGAGCTTTCTAGATGCATATTCTGGTTATAATCAGATAAAAATAGATCTCTCAGACGACGAAAAACTCCATTTATTACAAACAGGGGGACTTATTGTTACAAAGTCATGCCTTTTGGCCTGAAAAATGCTGGAGACACGTATCAAAGGCTAGTGACCAAGATGTTCCAGGAACATCTGGGGAAAACAATGGAAGTATACATTGATGACATGTTGGTACAATCAACTAAAGCAGAAGATCATTTCCATCATCTTTCATTTACCTTCAAAATCCTGTGTAGGTATAACATGAAACTAAATTCATAAAAATGCGCCTTTGGCGTTGAATCATGTAAGTTTTTGGGTTTCCTTGTATAAAATAGGGGTATAGAAGTAAACCACGCTCAGACTAAAGTTATTGATGAAATACCTGATATACTTACGAGCAAAAAAGAAGTTCAAAAACTAACAGGAAGAATTACAGCCTTAGGAAGATTTATCTCCAGAATCAGTTTGAATGGACTGAAGAATGTCAACAGGCTCTCAAAGATCTTAAGGCCTGTCTATCAAACCATTGTTGCTGTCTAAACCAAAAGAGGGGAAGAGGATGTATGTTTATCTTGTCATAGCAGAAATTGTCGTAAGTGCAGTACTGGTAAGAGAAGACAGAGATAAACAATCTCCGATTATTATGTAAGCAAGTCTTTATTAGATACTGAAACTAGATACCCTCATCTAGGAAAAATTAGCGTTAGGTCTAATCATGGCAGCTAGAAAGGTGAGATCATACTTTCAATGTCACCCAATCACCATTGTGACCTTGTATCCACTTAGAAATATTTTGCATAAATAAGAGTTATCAGGAAGATTAGCTAAATGGGCAATAGAATTAAGCGAACATGAAATAATATTTCAGCCTAGGACTGCAATAAAGTCTCAAATTTTAGCTGATTTCGTCGCTGATTTTAATACTAGCATAATCCCTGAAGTGGAAAAGAGTTACAACCCTTCAATGGGGCTAACCCAGGAATTTGAACCCTATTTACTAACGGCTCTTCTAAAATAAAAGGAGTCGGCATGCGAATTGTTTTAATATCACCTGCGGATGAAAATATACGACAAGCCATTAAATGGTATCCCATAACTAACAATTAAGCAGAGTATGAAGTTGTCATTGCGGCGCTTGAACTGGCATGAGAACTCTCAATTGAGCAAATCGTGATCAAAAGTGACTCTCAACTAGTGGTAAACCAGATGAAGGGGACTTATACCGCAAGAGAGGCTCAGATGCAACAATATCTAGAAAAGGCACAAGACCTAGCAAGGAAATTACAGTCATGGAAAGTTACGCAAATACCCAGAGAGGAAACTACAGAAGCGGATGCATTAGATAACCTCGCAGCAATTGCTGATGTAACAAATAAAGACAATGCAATTATCATACACCTATTTCATTCAGCAATCGACCAAGACAAAAATGAGGTAACATTTAACAATTTAACCTGGGATTGGAGAAATCAAATTGTAAACCTTTTGCAGAACGGTACCGCACCTGAAGATAGAAAAACAGCTCAAGCACTTCGCCGAAAAGTTGCGCGGTACTGCCTAGTTCGTGAAACTTTATACCGTAAAATGTTTGGAGGTCCCCTAGCAAAGTGCCTTGGACCCAATCAAACGGAGTATGTGATGAAGGAAGTAAACGAAGGACATTGCGGAAACCATGCAGGAGCAAGATCCTTAGTCAAAACCCTAATCAGAGAAGGGTACTATTGGCCTAAAATAGAGGAAGATGCTGAGAGCTTCGTAGCTAAATGCGACAAATGTCAGCGATATGCCAACAATATGCACCGGCCAGAAGAATTACTCCACCCAGTGGTGTCACCTTGGCCATTCATGAAATGGGGCATGGATATAGTGGGACCCCTTCCCCATCTAAAGGAAAGGTACGGTTCTTACTCATATTAACTGATTATTTCACAAAATGGGTGGAGGCATACGCTTTTAAACGGGTGCGAGAGAAAGAAGTGAAAAGCTTCATATGGAGACACATAATATGTCGCTTTGGATTACCAAAGGAGATCTTATGTGACAATGGCCCACAATTCATAGGCTCACAAATCACAGAATTCTTCGAAAGCTAGCAAATCAAGTGAATCACTTCATCACCATATCACCCTATGGCTAATGGGAAAGTCGAGTCAACAAACAAAGTAATTGTCAACAACTTAAAGATACGGTTGGAAAAATCTAAGGGAAACTGGCCGGACGAGCTACCGGCAGTATTATGAGCTTACAGAACTACTGCAAAAGTAGCCATGGGAGAAACTCCATTCGCGCTTGTCTATGGTTCAAAAGCATTAATACCAGTGGAAATCAGCGAACCAAGCACGAGATTCACAACGGCAATGGAAGAAACAAACAACGACGAGTTAAGGACAAATCTGGATTTGCTCGAGCAAAGGAGAGAAGTTGCATTAATACATATGGCAGCCCAAAAACAAATTATAGAGCGATATTACAACATAAAAGATCGCCTCCAATATTTCAGAATAGGGGACTTCGTCCTTAAAAAAAGTCTTCCAATCAACAAAGGAAGCTGGTGCAGGAAAGTTAAATCCAAACTGGGAAGGGCCCTACAAAGTCCGTTGCATTGTTGGAAAAGGCGCTTACGAGCTGGAAACTATGGACGATAGAATCTTACCAACCAGTTGGAATATTGTTCGTTTGAAGAAGTATTACTTCTGAAGTAAAGGGAATACCCCGAACAGGTATCATTAAGTTTGTTTTTCTTTGTACAGTTAAAGTTATACTAACCATTTTTGATGATAGGCAAAAAGCTAACCCATCACCAGATGATGATATTAGACATGCATAGACACGAGGAAGTAACTGAATTCCCGTTCTAGGGGTACAACTTTCTGATGGACGTTTTTAAAGGGTTAAGCAGTCATCATCTAAACTATATACCTTCGAGTCCCGTATGTTTTTCCTTTTTAGGAAAAGGAACACAGGGAAGGAATAGTCAAGTGCTTGAGATTTCATTCTTCAAAGCTCAAACACTTGGGGGACTATTCAGTACGGAAGGCAAATAAGAAGCAAAGAAGACTATCAAAAAGTCAAATCTCAAGCCTGAAGATCCATCTTCCCAACAAGTCAAGTACTATGAGCAAAATCAAAGAGCCAAAGACAAAAAATACAAAGCCTGATTCAAAAACCTTCAAAAAACATATTCGTAAATGTAAACGAATGTTTAGGTTAAGGGCAGAATATTAGATACAGATAAAAATGCATATCCTTGTATTCATTCAAAAATTGTTGTAAATAAAAACAGTTACGGATGAGAACAGCATTATCCTTCTATTTATTCAAAAACTGTTGTAAGCAAAAATAGTTACGAGTAAAAATTCATACCCTTATATTTATTCAAAAAACTATTATAAGTGTAAATCGAAAAAGCTGTTACAAAAGAAAAATAGGTACGAGTACAAGTTTATACCAAATCTATTGTAAGAAAACAGTTGCAAAGGAGTTATGGACGATACACAAACACATGTAAAATGTTGCGAAAGTTCGAAACAATATAAAGACTTTCTTGAAAAACATTATCAAAGAAAAACATGTGAAATTCCTATCTCTCTTTTGTACATTTACACCATTATGGAGTTGAGACGTCTTCTTCAAAAAAGGGCCCTCTTTTATAAATCGTGCCTATTACAAAAAGGTACGAAAAATCTAAGCATTTTTTAAAATGCAAAATCAAAAACTCAGAGGTAAACCAAAAACCTCAAAAAGAAAGCATGAAAATATTTAAGAGTGAAAACAAAAACTCAAAGGAAACGAAAGTCATGCCGATACTACTAATAATATATAGTGGCAAGAAAACTAAGTATTAACTTAGTCTAACCCTAAATTGTTTATACAAAAGTTGCCCCTAAGTTGTCAGTTAGGGACTTACAAAGGACTGAACTTTACCCCAAATAGGACCGGGGGTAACCACCAATTGTTCCAAATAAAANAAAAAAAAAAAAAAAAAAAAAAAAGAGACCAAGTTCCATAAACTCTTTCACTAGATGGGGGGGTTATCTTCGCTGGCAGAAGGAGCGGCTTGATATGGCAAGGCTTGTGCAGCAGCTTCATCAGGAACCTCAACTTCAGGTGATGAGAAATTCTGATTCTGCCGAGACTTTTCAATCGTCTCTTTGGTTTTGGCAATTTTAGCTTCCACGTCAAAATTCTCTTGGCCCATTTCCATCAATGTGTCAAGTCGAGCATTCAAATAAGCCCAACTAACATCGATAGCTGCTTTGTCCTCAAGAGCCTCATAGTCTTTCTCCCATTGTTCCGCTTTGGCTCTTAGCTCATCCCTCTCAGCCAAGGCAGCATCATGAGAAGCCTGCAAAGGAGCAAGGGATCTTTCTAGAAACTGGACCTTATCCGAAGATTTACGGAGGTCTTCTTGGGTCTGGGTGAGCAATTGTACAAGTTCACTAGAGTATGCCTCCTTCTGATCCAAAAAAACCTTCAGGCTCCTGATCTCTTCGGTGGCATGGGAAAGCTGCTCGGCAAAGGAAGACTCCAAGATACTTTTATCCTTACCTGCCTAATTTGAAGACGCATTCTCTATGGCCAGTTCCACTGCAATAACTCTAATCTTCTGTTCCAAGGTACATTTCTCCTCCTCCATTGACTCCATATCAAGCTGTAGACTCTCGTACTGCTCCTTCCAATTGTCAGCCTTGGTATAGAAGTCTTTTACTGATTGCTCCATTTGAACGACTCTCTTCACCAATTATGTGCCTATATGGTTGATCTGCATAAAATGATAAAGTATAATACATACATATGAAGAAGGAACAAGTTTTACCTTTAGGAACGAGTGCAAAATCTCGTTCATCCAAGTTAAGGAGCTATGACTTTCCAGCTTAGACTTCTCAACCAAGCCTATCAAGGGATTTAACCATACATCAGCGTGGCCCGACTTTTTCAAGAGGCTGCCTCCTGCAGGAACCTTTATTGTAACTTGCTTCATCACCCCCTACTGGAAGACCCTACTTCAACAGCAGAAGGCACAGAAGTGGTGGCGGGTGAAGGAGTCACGGGCGGAGTAAGCTGAGGAGCAAAAACAGCAACGAGAGCAATAAATGAAAGTTCCGCAGGAGCAGGTAGAGGGAAAATAGCAAGAGGAGCTTCTTCGAAAACTGTACCAAAACCTTGCGGGAACAGGTGATTAATGGACTCATGAACAGGAGAGGGAGTTGCATCTTCAAGAGCGGAAGGCTCTAATTCAGGTACAGGAGGTTCAACAATGGGCGCAGATTCATCGTTAGAGACGACCCTCCTCCTACGTGACCTATGAATTAGCAAACCCTCCTCTTATTCCTCTTCATCCTCCAAGGTCTGGGACCCACTTGCCTTCATACTCGACGAGGAGGAGCCAACAATGATTTCCTGATCCTTAGCCAAAGACAGCTTTGAAACGGACACAAATTGAGTAAAAAGTACCCTGAGACTTAAATAATAAATTTTCCAGAAAGAAGGTGTTATGCGACGCACTATGCGATCGCATAACGTGTATGCGGACCGCATAATGGTCGCATACACGGGCAGATCAGTGCCCCATTTGAGGTCAATTATGCGGTCCAATGTGCGATCGCATTTCAGTTCTGCGAACCGCATATCTATCGCATTGTTGCCTTTGATTTTGGGAGGGAAGTTATGCGACGCATTATGCGATCGCATAACGTGTATGCGGACCGCACAATGGTCGTATACCTGGGCAGTGTGTTTTGAATTTTGGCCCATCTTGAGGGCCATTATGCGGTCGACTCTGCAGACCGCATGTCAGGAATGCGATCGCATTCCTGACCGCATTCTTGTGTCGGGCCCTATTTTTTTAATTTTTAAAACCCGACCCCAGTTCATTAAAACACCTCTCCCCTTCAATTTTTAACCATTTTCTGACATATTAGAGAGAGGAAGGAGTGGTTTCTAGAGATATAAAGTCCTAACTTCATCAAATTGATCTGCCTTCATCACTCAAGCTTGGAACTAATCAAGTAGGACACAAATTTCTTCACTCTAAGGGGTAAGCTTCTACCTCATTAACCCTAATTTCTAGATCTTTGTTAAAATAAAACATAGGTAGGATACTTCATAAAGATAGGGTTAAGTTCCTAACTCTAAGTTTAAATGAGCCGCATTGTGAATTAGATTGAAATTGCTAGTCGGTCCAGTGATTTGAGAGTAAAAGTTAGAAAGGGATTTCGACCCCAGGTATGTATGGCTAACTTTAACCTTTGTAGAATCCCCTTGTTGGGTCCGAACATACGACATGTGTACCTTGTTGATAATATGTGAATTGATTGTTCAAATGTGTTGAGACTTAAGATTCTACTCTTTTATTTGTCCTAGTTGATTGTCATATTTCCGTGCTATATGAGGTTGTGAAAGGTGTATTGATGTGCCTGTCTCATTATGTGCAAAGCTCGTAAATGCTCGAGAGTATCGATATGGAAGTATGTGTTAATGAATAAAAGATTGTTGATGTGCCCAAGTGTGGGAATGTATATAATGGTTAAAAGTCATGGATGGAAAGTAATGGAAAAAGGGTATTGTGAAACGAGGCAATTGAGTTGAACGATTATGGCAACACCGTGTACATGGATTACTGCTTGGTAAGAACTATGGTGGCTTGGGACCAAATAAATAAATTGTTGATATGAACTTGATTCCTTGAAATGATAATTCTTGTGATGTAATTGTTTGTGGTTGCTGTTATGAAATATGATTGTCAGGTCGGATCGGGTTGCGCGCCGCAACTCGAACTAATAAAGATAATAAGATGTGAGGTAATAAGGGTGGCCGAGGAAATAAGGGAGGCCGAGGTAATAAGGGAGGCCGAGGTAATAAGGACGGAACGTGATCGTTATCACCATCGAAATGAGAAACAAATCGGGGAACCTCTTGAATATGGTAATGTTGAAAAGGGAAAAGGAGAGATTGTGAAACTTGATGATTTGGTTGTTCTTTTCTACGTGCATTGATTGATTGGTTCTATTACTATTTCTTACTTGTGTATTATTTGATTGTACTTGGGATAAAGTTTGTTCATACATACTAGTACTATTCCACAGTACTAACGTCTCTTTTGCCGGGGGCGCTACATTTTTTTATATAAATGTAGGTGGTTCTACAGCAGGTAATTCAGACCACCGCCAGTAGTGCCTCCTCTCCTTTTCGTCAGTTGTTCTGGTGAGCCCCATTTCCTCCTGGGGCCACGTGTGGCTCATGTCACCTTAATTTGATCTTATGGTGTAGTGTAAGGTATAGCAGGGGCCTTGTTGCCGGCAATTAGTATATAAATTTTTTGTACTTGTAGAGGCTCTGTAGACACAATATGGGGAAAGTATATATGTATTTTGGGTAGTAAGCGTACGGTTTGGAATTCTGGTCCACGTTGTTAATGTGGTATGTATTTTCTAAGTATTTGGTATCATGTGTAAGTAATGATAAAAAGGTAGAAGTGAATTCAAGTTGAAAGTTCATGCTTTAGCTATAAATGGCTATTATACTTGAATAATATGTATTGAAATCACGGGGCAACGCGTGGGATTGGAAAGGAAAATAAGGTTCGCTAGACTGGGGCCACCCGGTTGAGTGTCGGTCGCGTCCCTCGAGTTTGGGGTGTGACAAACTTGGTATCACCGCCAGGTTTTAAAAGTGTCCTAGGATGTCATGTCCGTGTCTAGTAGAGCCCTTCTTATCGGTGTGTTGTCGACCACATCTATAATTAAGGGGATACATGGACATTTAGGAAACACCCTTTTCATTTTTATTCTATATCGTGCGGTGAAGTGGAAAGTTAAAATATTCTTGTCTAACTCATGCTCTGTTCCAAAATTTTCAGTAATGGCACCAAAGAAGAGAGCTCGGCTCGGCCTAGAGGCCGATGCCACCCCAAGTGTGGATGTGAAATCTGTACCCGATGGTGCGGGTGAGAGCAAGTCCCCGACTTTGAATCCACCTGGCCTTTCTATTCTAGACCAGAGTGTTCCTATTCCTGCCGCGACAGAGGGTGTTGCAACCCCTCCCGCTGGTATTCCTGATCCTTCTTCGGTTCCACCTTCAGATCCCGGTACTTCTGATGGGGACCTCAGGGGAACTATTCATATGTTGACTTAGTTAGTGGCCGCTCAGGACCAAGGATCTCATGCTGCCCCTGCATCCTCTAGCGGACAGGGAGATTCCACCGGTTCCAGAGTCAACCAGTTTCTGTGGTTGGCCCCTCCAGAATTCTCAGGTATTGATCCGGAGGCCGATCCGCAGAATTTTCTAGATGAGATGTGCAAGACGCTTCGGATTATGAAGACTATAGAGACAGAGGGGGTTGATTTAGCATCTTATAGGTTGAGGGGAGCAGCGTATTCATGGTTCGAGATGTGGGAGAATTCCCGTGGGGAGGGAAGTCCTCCGGCGAGATGGAATGAGTTCGTTGATGCTTTCATGGATCACTTCTTGCCTGCCAAGGCTATGGCCGCCCGTGCCACGGGGTTTGATGTTCTCAAGCAGGGTAATATGAGTGTGTGGGAGTACCACATGGAGATCGTGAGGTTGTCCAAGTACGCTCCTCAGTTGGTATCGACTATGGGTGCCAGAGTTCGACGGTTTTTTCAGGGCCTCAGTCCTTTGGTTGTGAATGAAGCTGCTACAACTGCCTTGCACTCAGACATGAATTAAGGTAAGATAGTGGGATTCTCCCAGGCCACGGAGGATAGGAAATTGAAGATAAGGTCGGAGAGGGAGAGTATTAGCAGGGCTCGGTCAGCTGGCCACTTGGGGAGTTCAGTTGGAGGAGGGAGACTAGTTCAGGGGAGAGGACCATCAAGTCCATCCCAGTCTTATGCTCAGTCCTCATCCAGTGCATCGCCATCAGTGCACCATTATCAGCAGAGTAGTCGCTGGGGACCAGGATCAGACAGTAGGAGACCCCATCAGTCTGGTCGTCCTGGAGCGAGGTTCCAGCAGCAGAGGAGGGCTCCATGACCTAAGTGTGGGAGGTTCCATACCGAGCCTTGTTACCTGGATATCCCGGTATGCTACGGGTGTGGGGTGAGAGGTCATATTCAGCGGGATTATCGTGCGCGCAGTCAGGGCATGGGTAGTTGTTTTGCTCAGCCTCCGTGTTCGTCAGTCACCGCATCTTCAGTACGTCCTCCAGCTCCAGCAGTGCATGGTGCAGTTAGAGGTGGAGCTCGTGGTAGAGGTGGACCTAGCCGGTTCTATGCTTTGAGTGGTCACCAGAGTGCGGAGGCTTCTCCAGATGTTGTTACAGGTATTCTGGTTGTTCAAGCCCTTGATTGTTATGCTCTTATTGATCCGGGGTCCTCCTTGTCTTATGTTACCCCATTTATTGCTTCAAGTTTTGGGATAGCACCAGAACAGCTTCATGAGCCGTTCTCTGTGTCGACTCCGGTTGGTGATTCCATTACAGCCGCACGAGTCTATAGGAATTGTGTTGTCACGATGTGTGGTCGAGGTACCACGGCCGATCTTATCGAACTAGGGATGGTAGATTTCGATGTTATTATTGGAATGGATTGGCTTTACTCATGCTTTGCTAAACTAGACTGTCGAACTAGAATTATGAGACTAGAATTCCCTAACGAGTCAGTTATTTAGTGGAAAGGGAATGGTGTGGTGCCAAAGGGTAGGTTTATTTCCTACCTTAAGGCCTCAAAGATGATTAAAAAGGGGTGTGTTTATCATTTGGTCCGGGTTGCGAACACCACTTCAGAAGTGTCTGCCCCAGAGTCCGTCCCAGTCGTGAATGAGTTTCTTGAAGTATTTCCGGACGAGCTTCCAGGGATTCCGCCAAATAGAGAGATCGATTTTGGGATTGATGTATTTCCATATACACAGCCAATATCTATTACATCATACAGAATAGAGCCAGCAAAGTTAAGGGAGTTAAAGGAGCAGTTGAAAGACTTATTAGAGAAGGGGTTCATTCGGCCGAGTGTGTCGCCGTGGGGCGCTCCGGTTCTTTTCGTCAGGAAGAAGGATGGGTCAATTCGGATGTGTATAGATTATCGGCAGCTCAACAAAGTCACCATCAAAAACAAGTATCCATTGCCCGGGATAGATGATTTGTTCGTCAATCGCAGGGTGCGAGGTTCTTCTCCAAAATTGATTTACGGTCGAGGTATCACCAGTTGAAGGTTAGAGAGCAGGATATTCCTTATACCGCCTGTAGAACTCGTTATGGCCATTTTGAATTTTTGGTAATGTCCTTTGGACTGACCAATGCTCCAACGGCTTTCATGGATCTTATGAATCGGGTTTTCAAACCGTTTCTTGACTCCTTCGTGATTGTTTTTATTGATGACATCCTTGTCTACTCGCGTGGTCGGGAGGATCATGCTAATAACCTCAGGATAGTTCTGCAGACTCTTCATCAGCACCAATTGTATGCTAAGTTTTCAAAATGTGAATTTTGGTTGGAGTCGGTCACATTTTTGGGTTATGTTGTTTCTAGAGAAGGGATTAAGGTTAATCCCCAGAAAATCACAACGGTGAAGGATTATCCTAGACCAACGACCCCGACAGTGATTCGCAGTTTCTTGGGCCTAGCCGGGTATTATCGGAGCTTTGTGGAGGGGTTCTCTACCCTCGCCTCCCCATTTACTAAATTGACGCATAAGGCAACTAAGTTCCAATGGTCCAACGCTTGTGAGAAGAGCTTTCAGGAATTGAAATCAAGATTGACTTCAGCACCAGTGTTAACTTTGCCAGAAGGAACGGAGGGATTTGTGGTTTATTACTATGCTTCAAGGGTTGACTTGGGATGTGTGTTGATGCAACACGGGAAGATTATAACCTATGCTTCCAGGAAACTCAAGAACCACGAGAATAATTATTCGACGCATGATTTAGAACTCGCGGCAGTTGTGTTTGCATTAAAAATCTGGCGGCATTATTTGTATGGGGTCCATGTGGACGTGTTCTCAGACCACAAGAGTCTCCAATATTTGATCAAGTAGAATGAGTTGAATTTAAGGCAGCGACGATGGTTAGAATTATTTAAGAATTATGATATGAACATTCTGTACCATCCAGGGAAAGCAAATATAGTGGTCGGCGCTCTCAGTACGAAGTCTATGGGTAGTCTGGCTCATTTGGAGGAAGATCAGAGGCCGTTGGCTCGAGAGGTTTGTCAATTGGATAGTCTGGGGGCCTGTCTCTCGACCTCAAACGAGGGGAAAGTCATGGTGCATAATGGGGCAGAATCATCACTTGTAGCGGAAGTCAAGGAGAAGTAGTTTATTGATCAAACGCTGGCGCAGTTGAAGGAGGCAAATTTGAATAGCAAGATTTCGGTATTTTCACTCGGAAGCGATGATGGTGTTTTGCGGTGCCAGGTAAGGCTATGTGTTCCTGATATGGATAATCTTGGGGAGGGGGTGATGGCAGAAGCTCACATTTCCAGGTATTCCGTGCACCCAGGTTCTACGAAAATGTATCAAGATCTCTGGGAAGTTTATTGGTGGAGCGGTATGAAAAGAGGTCTGGCAGACTTTGTATCTAAATGTCCGAGTTGTCAGCAGGTGAAGGCCAAGCATCAGAGGCCTGGTGGGTTAACTCAGCTTATGGAAATTCCAATGTGTAAATGGGAAATGATCAACATGGATTTAGTGGTAGGGTTACCTCGCACTCAGCGCAAGTTCGACTCGATTTGGGTGATAGTGGATCGACTCACGAAATTAGCTCACTTCTTTCCGGTCAAGTCCACCGATACTGGAGAACAGTACGCTCAGTTGTATACCAAGGAAATAGTCAGGCTTCATGGTACTCCAGTTTCTATTATCTCAGACCGGGGAGACCAGTTCACGGCTAATTTTTGGAGGAAATTTCAGCAAGGTTTGGGTACTCAAGTAAATCTCAGCACAGCTTTCCATCCGCAGACTGATGGTCAGGCGGAGCGGACTATACAGACGCTTGAAGATATGTTACGGGCTTGTGTGTTGGACTTCAAGGGTAGTTGGGATGATCATTTACTGCTTATCGAATTTGCTTACAATAACAGCTTTCACGCTAGTATTCAGATGGCCCGATTTGAGGCACTGTACGGAAGGAGGTGTAGATCTCCGATTGGGTGGTTCGAGGTTGGTGAAGCAGAATTGTTAGGGCCAGATCTTGTGCACCAGGCATTGGAAAAAGTTAGAGTCTTTCGGGAGAGGGTGAAAACCACTCAGAGCCGTCAAGAATCCGATGCGGACGTTCGTCGAAGGAATTGGAATTCCAAGTTGACGATTGGGTATTCTTGAAGGTATCTCCCATCAAGGGAGTGATGCGGTTTGGAAGAAAGAAAAATTGAGCCCAAGGTATGTCGGGCCATATCGGATTGCTCAAAGGTTAGGACAAGTGGCTTATAGGTTGGAATTACCCCTTGAATTGTCATTAGTGCACCTAGTGTTCCACGTGTCAATGTTGAAGAAAGTGGTTGGAGATCCATCAGCCATCGTGCCAGTTGAGACTATTGAGTTTAATGAATAATTATCGTATGAAGAGGTTCCGGTTGCTATTCTTGAAAGATAAGTCCATAGATTGAGTAACAAAAAAATTACTTCAGTTAAACTATTGTGGCGAGGTCAGCACATTGAGGAAGCCACGTGGGAAGCGGAAAATGAGATGAAAGAAAAATATCCCCATTAGTTTGAATAAGTATAGTAGTGTTCGTCAGAACTGTCATCTCTAAGAAAATTATATTTTATGTCCGGTTTTGTGCAAAAGCACCCCATCTTCCCCTAATTGCCTTATTATTGTAATCTCCCAATGTGTGCTAAAACTGAACCCGCTATTCTATTTGGGTAGTATGTAACCCCTGAGGTAAATGAAAGTTTTGTGGAACGTATGTGTTAGGAAACTGATTAATGGCAGAGTAGGTTGGTAATGATTAATTGAAATGAATATAGTATATTGAGGTGATTGGGTTGTATGGGACTCATTAAAACGACCAAGTTATGTGCAAAAATATGAATTGTGTGCAAATTTGTGGTATAAGAAGAAAGAACTATGTGTAGTTGACAACATGATTGAATATTTGCAAATTCTTGAGATAAAACGTTGTGTGTGAGTTATGGGGTGATTAAAACTGTGTAATGGTGCTTCGAAATCTTTTTCGGGGGCTCTCTGACAGGTAGATATGTCTAATTACAAAGGGAACTCTGGCGAAATTTTTCTGAGATATTGGAGTTAGTGAAAATCTGGAAGTTGCATGTCATGCTTTCAAAACTAAATGATTTCCAAAACCCTCATTCGAGGACGAATGATTTTAAGGGGGAAGTTTTTTTGAAACGGACCTAAATTGAGTAAAAAGTACCCGAGACTTAAAGAATAAAAATTTTCAGAAAGTAGGTGTTATGCGATCGCATAACGTGTATGCGGACCTCATAATGGTCGCATACACCGGCAGATCACTTCCCCATTTGAGGTTTACTATGTGGTCCAACGTGCGATCGCATTTCAGTTCTGCGGACCGCATATCTATCGCATTGTTGCCTTTGAATTTGGGAGGAAAGTTATGCGACGCATTATGTGATCGCATAACGTGTATGCGGACCGCACAATGGTCGCATACCTGGGCAGTAGCCCATCTTGAGGGACATTATGCGGTCGACTCTGCGGACTACATGTCTGAAATGCGGTCGCATTCCTGACCGCATTCTTGTGTCGGGCCCTATTTTTCTAATTTTTAAAACCCGACCCCAGTTGATTAAAACACCCCTCCCCTTCAATTTTTAACCATTTTCTGATATATTAGAGAGAGGAAAGAGTGGGTTCTAGAGAGAGAAAGTCCCAACTTCATCAAATTGGTCTTCCTTCATCACTCAAGCTTGGAACTAATCAAGTAGGACACAAATTTGTTCACTCTAAGGGGTAAGCTTCTATCTCATTAACCCTAATTTCCAGATCTTTGTTAAAATAAAATATGTGTAGGATAGTTCATAAAGATAGGGTTAAGAATCTTGCATGCATGTACCCGATTCATCATAATATAGTGAAGGAAAATAGGTTGGAGTAACCTTTCACTAAAAAGGGGTTATTTAATCTAAAGGAACACCTAGGGTTTGATAGAAAGCTCCAATGAGTTCAAGACATGTTCATGATTCCTAACTCTAAGTTTAAATGTGCCGCATTGTCAATTAGATTGAAGGTGCTAGTCGGTCCGGTGATTTGAGAGTAAAAGTTAGAAAGGGATTTCGACCCCAGATATGTATGGCTAACTTTAACCTTTGTAGAATCCCCTTGTAGGGTCCGAACATACGACATGTGTACCTTGTTCATAATATGTGAATTGATTGTTCAAATGTGTTGAGACTTAAGATTCTACTCTTTGATTTGTCCTAGTTGATTGTCATATTTCCGTGCTATATGAGGTTGTGAAAGGTGTATGGATATGCCTGTCTCATTATGTGCAAAGCTCGTAAATGCTCGAGAGTATCGATATGAAAGTATATGTTAATGAATGAAAGATCGTTGATGCGTGCATGTTTGGGAATGTATATAATGGTTAAAATCCGTGCGTGGAAAGTAATGGAAAAAGGGTATTGTGAAACGATGGAATTGAGTTGAACGATTATGGCAACACCGTGTACATGGATTACTACTTGGTAAGAACTATGGTTGCTTGGGACCATATAAATAAATTGTTGATATGAACTTGATTCCTTGAAATGATAATTCTTGTGATGTAATTGTTTGTGGTTGTTGTTATGAAATAAGATTGTCAGGTGGGATCGGGTTGCGCGCCGCAACACGAACTAATAAAGATAATAAGATGTGAGGTAATAAGGGTGGCCGAGGAAATAAGGGAGGCCGAGGTAATAAGGGTGGTCGAGGTAATAAGGACGGAACGTGATCGCTATCACCATCGAAATGAGAAAAAAATCGGGGAAACTCTTGAATATGGTAATGTTGAAAGGGGAAAGGAGAGATTGTGAAATTTGATTATTTGGTTGTTGTTTTCCACGTGCATTGATTGATTGGTTCTATTACTGTTTCTTACTTGTGTATTGTTTGATTGT